>VZQC01000028.1:1618367-1682684 GCA_009823505.1 Rhizomys pruinosus
ATTAGAGGTGCAGCACTGTATTAGAAGTACCAACACTCCTGTCTGCCTGCTGAGGATCTGGATTCAGGTCCTTGTGCTTGCATGGTTAGCATTAGAGGTGCAGCACTGTATTAGAAGTACCAACACTCCTGTCTGCCTGCTGAGGATCTGGATTCAGGTCCTTGTGCTTGCATGGTTAGCACTTTACCCACGAAGCCATCCTCCTAGCCTCACTGCTCATACTGTGTTTGTCACTTACCTGTTTACACCTGTCTGCTTTCTGACTAGCAATACAATTAGATCTTAGTTACTTTCGCTCTCTATTAGGGATTTCCCTTTTGTTCTCAGCTTCATCACTCATTTGATTTCTTATCCTGCTATCACGGCACCATAGCTATGCTTTATCTTTCTCTCTTTCTACATAGTAAAATTTCCTAAACATAACCTCAACAGTGTTATCTGTTTGGCTTGAAGGAACGGAGATTGCTGCCTAATAGAGGAACTGCTTTATTTTTTTCTAATTCTTACTTTTAATATTCTAATCACCTGAGTGAACAATAATTGATTTATCACATTATGATATATACAATAAATTATATTTTCCAAATTATTTATAGTACATAATTCTTATGAATTATGCCTCTGCATTGAGATGAATCCTTAATTCCCACTTCATCATAGATTATATTCTTTTCTGGGCTTTAATTATGATAGTGATTATAAATGTTGATATCTCACAGAGAAATCCCCTCCTCCTGACGCATTCTCTAAGTGGTCTGGTCTACTCCTCCCTGGATATTCTTTCAGATCAATTTTTAAATCGGTTTGTTAAGTCCCGAAAAGAATCACATTAGGAGTTTGATTGCAATTATATTAAACCCATAAATTAATTTAGGAGAACTGATACCCTTGCTGTATTAAATTTGCTAATCCGGCAGCATGATACATGGCTCCATTTATTCTGGTCCTGTTTTATCAGCCTCAATAACATTTTGTAGGTGTGCATATTTTCATATGGGTTCTGAAGATTTCTTAGTTTACTCCTAAGCATTTGTATTTTAATTGCACTTGAGAATATGATACATTTTATTATATTTAATAAAAGTTATTACTGGCATATGACTATTGATCTTTGTTTATTTGCTTGGTGTCTGACCACGAGACTGAAATATTAGTATTTGTAATAGTCTTTTCTTTTTTTAAAGTTTGGTTTAATCACTGGGGCTTTAAGGCTATAAGAACATTTTCCACTCGAAATAAGAAAGCACTTCCCCATGGCTGCTGGTTCACTAAGAATTCTGATCAGTAATGAAGGGTGGATTTTTTTTTTTCAAATTACTTTTCAGCCTCTCCTGAGATGACCAGATGGTTTTTATCCTTTGGCCTACTGATAGGAAGCATTATACCACTAGTTTTCTGTAATATTCAAGCAATTTCCCCACACTGTTTCTGGGATAAACCCCACTTGGTCATGGGGTAGGATGTTCTGGTAATCACAATGGATTCTGGGGATCACAGGGGGAAGTGAGCCTTGTAGCTTCTGATGGTTAACATCAGTTATCAGAACTACCTGGGATGTGGGTCTCTGGGCATGTCTGGGTTAATGTAGCTGGGAAGATCCACTTTAACTCTGTGGGAAGATGTTGAATAATACTTTTGTTGTTGTTGCTTTGGACTTTGATTTAAGGCTGCATGGCCAAGAATTAGGAATCGAATACTCTACCATTCTACAAAGGACACCAAGGCACACCCAGTTGTCCTTTCCAGAGATTGCTAAGAGGCACCCAGCTGGACCCTCGCTTTTCCCTCCCAACAGTACAATCATCTAATACAGTGAGGAAATGATGAGGCTAGAGGGGAGAAAGTCTCTGAAGTTATAAAGTATAGTTATTATTATTATTATTATTATTGTTCTCTTTTTGAGACAGGGTCTCCTTTTAGTTCCAGCTGGCGTGGAGCTTACTATGTGGACCAGGCTGGCCTTGAACTCACAGAGATTCGCCTGCCTCTGTCTCCTTAGTGCTGGGAATAAAGGCCTGCACCACCACACCCAGCTAAAGTATAGGGTTTTTTTTTTTACTTTTAAATTTGAATTTTTATTAGAAAATTAGATATAAGAGTTTGCAAATTATGTCTTTATCAATTCATTTCATCTTGTCTGTTTTGTTTGATTTTGGTTTATGAAATAGACAAAAGATGACTTCCATGATCATAACTGGCAGGTGACTAAAGAGAGAAGGCTTTACTTTCTTATGGTCATCCCTTTCATAAACTAAGGGAGGAAGCCTTCAAGGCAGCCACTTGTAGACACTGTGTGCAGTGCGAAGAGAGAAGGGTCTTCGAGAGGAGGAGATGGACCTCTCAGATCCTAGCAGGCACTTTTGCTCATCTGCAGACAGTTCTTGAGACAGGGGCTCCAGAATCAAGCAAGGTAAAATCACTCTTTCCCACCCTTCACCTTCCCTCTATGATTCTATGCCCCAGGGGAAGAAGGAAGTTCAGAAGCAATGGAGGACCTGCACCGAGGTAGAGGATTTAGTAGTCAGCAGCCTGTCTTCCCCTCTTTCTGAAGAAGCAGTGGTCACAATCCATCTTCTGCAGCTACCTATATCTGAGCTCACACTACATCACCAACAATGTGTTTTGAGCATGGTGGGTATGCATGGGAGACTCTTCCTTGCCTTATCTCTTGGGGTCTTGAAGTTCTCTCCATCAGTCTTTAGAAACTATTGATTATATTACTTCATTTTGGATGGGATGGGGCTTTGGTTTTTATTGGCTAATCTTGTTCCTTTAAGATTTATGGATCATTTCACCTGGGCTATGGCAGGGCAGAAATGAGGATTGGACTGTATTCATTATCTTATTCATACAGAAGGCAGTTTAGAGTCCTGAGCCAAATTATGCTACCCATCCCACTGCTTTACAGATGGTGCAGTCAAAACCTAGAGGAACAGCCGGGCGTGGTGATGCACGCCTTTAATCCTAGCACTCGGGAGGCAGAGGCAGGGGATCCTTGTGAGTTCAAGGCCAGCCTGGTCTACAGAGTGAGTTCCAGGACAGCTGGGTCTACAGGGAGACCCAAACCTAGAGGAATAATGAAGAAAAGGCCTGGAGGCCGGTGTGGTGGTCCCACCCTACTCTGCAGACCCTCGTATACTTCCTTCTGCATTTTTCTTTTTCTGTTTCCTCATAGAACTACCCTGTAGACTGAAAGACCCTTATACACGGGCTCCAGTGGCCTCTTTGAGAATAGATAAGCATCTGAAGCTTCTCCTCCAGGGGGTCAGGACTCCTCCCTTGCTGTTCATTCTGAACTTTCAAGGACTCATTCTTATGTACCTTGACCTCCTACAAGCAAAGGGGGATCTTAAAGGTCTGTCTCTTTCTCTCTTGCACTTGGGATTAGGGACAATTCTAATCTTCCTTCCTCTACCCCCCACTATCAAGTACCATTCTAAATACTCATCAAGGACCCAGGCAACCTGCATAGCTACAAGTATTCCATCCTTACTGCAGTAATGGAAGCTTCCATGCTAAACCACAGCATCGAGAGAAATCCCTGAACTATACGGTCCATCATAACACAGGGAAGAAAATCAGTCCATGTCTGCGGTCCTTTTGCCAGGCCTAAACTCTTCCTAAACTGTGTTCATCAAAGGCTTTCTGGGTTCTGAGTTTTCTGCTAGACACATACCTTACCTCACAGTCACTCCAAAACAACAACAACAAAAATGATGTGATATGATCACCCTTAAATGGAAGAAAGGAAATGGCGGCGTAGAGAAGTGAAGTAATACATCTCTGATCATCCAGCTAGCAAACGCCCCACTTGAAATAACAATAATAATAATAATTTTTAAAAAACCAGATTCCCTTTGGCTCTAAGGCCCATATCCTTTTCACTAAATTCTAATGACTACTCTCACTTCATTGAGTTCAGCAATTTGAATTTCTCCTTTTTATCCCTCTGGAGAAAAGAGAGAGCTAGACACATATCACTTCAAGTAGAAACCCATAAATATGTAAATAAAATATAACGTGCAATCAGCCCTCAGGTGAAGGGAATAGAAAGCTCCTCAAATCAGTAGTGGAGGTGGTATCTCTGACCGTGCAAAGTTAGTTCCTGCTTAGAGAATTGGAAGACCAGGATGAAGAGGGCTCTTAGGCAAGGGGTCTTTGATTTGTGGGAATGGGCAATCACGTGGTAGAGGTGCAATCACTTGATTTACTGTACTGATTTGAGACCATTTAATAAGGATGTGATGAGAGCTACCTGGGGTCTGTGGTTCCAGCAGGGATTCCAGGATAAAGGGAAAACATTTGAGGGGCATAAGAGAGAAAATTTTAAGTTTCTGAAGACCTGTTTTCGAGATGAAATGTCTTTGGAAAGTACAGCCAGGACCTACTTGAGGATGCTTCATGGAAGCAGATCTGGGATGACAGTGACAGTGAGTGTCTTCTGTATGGGGCTGGATGGTAGTCTTCAAAAACCAACACACTGGTACCCAGGCCACTAAAACTAATACTTACAGAAGAGCTGCAGAGCCACTCAGGGTCAGTATGGTATCTGTCTCTCAGCTCACTCACTTCCCCCAGTCCCTGGCCCTGATGACCTTCAGAATGTCAATGCCTTTGGTTCTCTCTGTGAACTCCAAATAGTGAGAGCAGTACCCTATCTCCTTCTTGTCACATTTGCTTTTCCTTTTGATATAGGGTATTGTGATGTATCCCAGGCTGTCCTCAGACTCATGACCTCCTTACCTCAACCTCCAGGATTACAGACATGTGCCAAAAAGATTGGTTGTCCCTACTCCTTGGAACCTAATGGACATTCCCTGTGTACAGCCCCATCCTGAGTTCTATGACAATTAAGTTAACACAGAGCAAAGAAAACAGTAACAATCCAGATGTTCCAGCAGGGAAATGGTCTGTGTGGACAGTGTGATCTTCCTATCAGAGGCAATTTAAAGTGAGTGGACCATTACATAGCAACCCTAGGGTGAATCTCTAATCATTCCCTCAGTGCCTGATATTGGGGTTATGCTGGAGGAAGGCACCTAATGTTCTTGACAGCAAACCCTTGAAGATACAGAGTACACTAGGAGCATTATGTTCTGAAATGGGATTTCCTGTGAGAATATGACCAACCTTCTACATCAGAACTAGTCCTGAGAAGTGGACAAGCAAGCCTGCTTGTTTCAATGTAATGGTTCACAATAATAACATCCATAAGAATAGCATCAACAAACAGTGATTTGTTTCATTCCAGCCATCTAAAGAGCATTTTGAGCTTTCAGAACACTTTGATATACATTATTATCTTTGCCCCCAGGCCATCTCATGATTAAAATGAGGAAAATGAACAAAATGATGAAGTAAGAAATGAATGAAGCATTTTTTTTAACATTTTTTTTATTGATGCTTTGTGCATTTCATACATCATTTTCCAATTCAGTTCAGGCATATTTCCCTTTCCCTTCCCCCACACCCCCACCCCATCCCAGATCATGCATTCTGCCATAACTGTCCTGCATCTTTCTCTCAGTTTTTTTTTTTTCATTTTTAGCTATAAGTGATAATCCATGAGTACAAGCATCCTTCATGTAAAACCAATTTGCAGGCTGTTGTGCCCAAACCCACACAGCCCCACCATCCAGTGGGGGGTGAGGGGTTGTATGTTCAATCAAGTTGATCAAATGAGTGTCCAGACTACATTGCTGTAGTTTCACCATTCACCCCAATCGCAGCCCTTACATTCTACCATGCCCCCTCTTCCACAGATTGTTCCCTAGGCTTAGAAAAGGGGCACAGGTGGATGAGAAGCAAAACAGTCCACTCTCTCTGGAGCTGTTGTCGTGGACTCTGGTCAATTCTGGCTGTTTCCTTTCATGGGCTGACAGTTTGTCCAGGAATAACCTTTCAATCCTAAACTGGGTAATTGGCACTAGCATCCACAGATGAGGGATACCATTCGTCGTTTGTTTTTCTGGGACTGTGTTACTTCACTCAGCATGATATCCTCTAGCTCCAGCCATTTTCCTGCAAAGCTCGTGATGTCGTCTTTCTTTACTGCTGCATAGAACTCCATTGTGTAGATGTACCACATTTTCTCTATCCACTCGTCAGTTGAGGGGCATTTAGGTTGGTTCCAGCTCTTTGCTATTGTGAAGAGAGCTGAAATAAACATGGCCATGCATGTATCTCTGTGGTGGCGTAAGTCTTGAGGGTACATGCCCAGGAGTGGTATGGCTGGGTCGGGTGGCAAGTTCATTCCAAGTCTTCCAAGGGTTCTCCACACTGCTTTCCATAGTGGCTGTACGAGTTTACATTCCCACCAGCAGTGGATAAGTGTTCCCCTTTCCCCACAACCTCTCCAGCACTTGGTATCATCTTACCGAGATGATATCTTAAAGTGGTTTTGATTTGCATTTCCTTAATGATTAGTGATGTTGAGCAGTTCTTGAGGTGTTTCTCAGACATCTCTAATTCCTCGCTTGTGAAGTCTCTGTTCAGTTCTTTGCTCCATCTATTGAGCGGGTCGTTTGTTTTCTTTTTTCTTTGTTTTTTGAGTAGTTTATATATTCTGGAAATCAATGCTTTGTCAGATGTATCTGCAGTGAAGGTTTCCTCCCACTCTGTGGGATTTCTCTTCACTTCCTTGATTGTTTCTTTTGATGTACAGAAGCTTTTGAGTTTGATGAGGTCCCATTTGTCAATTGTCGACCTTAATTCTTGTGCAGCTGCTGTCTGATTTAGGAAGTCTTTTCCTACGCCTGTGTCTTGTATTCTGCTGCCAACTTTTTCTTCTATCACCTTCAGAGTTTGGGGTTTCACGTTGAGGTCTTTAATCCATCTGGAGTTGACTTTTGTACAGGGTGAGAGGTAGGGGTTTAATTTCATTCTTCTACAAGTGGTGATCCAGTCTTGCCAACACCACTTGCTGAAGATGCTGTCTTTTCTCCATTGTGGTTTCTTGGCCCCCTTGTCAAATATGAGATGGCTGAAATTGTATGTGCTCAGATTTGGATCTTCGGTTTTGTTCCATTGGTCAACAGGTCTGTTTTTGTGCCAGTACCAGGCTGTTTTTATGACTATAGCCCTGTAGTATAGTTTAAAATCTGGTATAGAGATCCCTCCTGTGTAGCTCTTTTCACTCAGGATTGATTTGGCTATTCGGGGTCTTTTGTTTTTCCAAATGAATTTAAGAACTTTTGTTTCCAAGCCTGTGAAGAAACTCTTGGGGATTTTGATTGGGATTGCATTAAATCTATACAAGAGTTTTGGTAAAATGGACATTTTTACAATGTTAATTTTCCCAATCCATGAGCATGGGAGGTTTTTCCATCTTCTGAGGTCTTCTTCAATTTCTTTCTTTAAGGGTTTAAAATTTTTGTTGTAGAGGTCTTTGGTGTCTTTGGTTAGGTTTGTTCCTAGGTATCTTATTGTTTTTGAGATGAATGAAGCATTTTAAGAGAATAGCACAAAAGCAGAGAAAGTTAAATCACTTTTATCAGTGCTAAGAAACCCTTCTGACCACGAAGTCCAGGCCAAGTCCAGGTACTTCATGAAATAGACCTGCTGGTCTCTCCTGAGCTCTACATCTACATATTCCAATGACCTGCCAGTCAACCTCCCCTCAAACACATCATATTTAAATGTGAACTCCCTCTGTTACAAGTCTCCAGTGTTTCTTATTTCAGAATGTGGTTGTCCCTCTCAAACCCAGGTTTCTGGTTTCCTCTGAATCTAAGTTCCAGCATAGCTAGTTAGGAGCTCGCTCTGAATTCCAGCCCATTGGTCTAGGGTGCTGTGCTCTATAGCCAAGCTCTTGATAATCTCTCTCAATAAGGGTCAGCCTCTGCTTCTAGTAACCCAAGCATCTACCTGGTCAGTGACTCTTCAGTCCTAGTAGAACAAGAGAATACCTCCACCTGCCTCCATTGACTTGGTTGCTCTGATATCTTCTTGAAATTTATTTGAGCTTATAACTTACTGCTAACAACTGTCTGCCTATTCGTGGCCTGTCCTTATAAAGCCAGTCTCTGCCACTAGTGCCTAGCACAGAATTTGGCGTATAGGATAAACTAAGCAAGAGTTTGATGTAAAGGCAAACACAACCAATCATTCATTTCCAGGTGCTTTCCATAGTTCAACACCCAACCATATGTTTGAAAGGACACGTGTGAGCATAAGAACTCCCCAGGGCTAGAAAGTCCCTCAAATGAGTGGTGCGTTGATCCTTAAGCTATGGGATTTAGCTTTAAGCACTTAAATGGGATGTGACCTCGATTCCATTATTCTCAGTCATTGTATCCTTCCAATCTCCCTCTTGGAGCTACCTTAATGGTCAAGCTATGCAGCAGGCATGCTATTAAGGGACATAACAGTGTGTCATACTTGAATGTATAGCTGTGTCTGTCAGATAACGTCTAAAGCACAGATTTCTTGTTTTCTTTTTTATAATTTCTGATTCATTGGGTCAGGAGAGACTAGCCTGTGTCTACATGGCTTAATTCCTTTTGGGCTGTTACAACACAATACCATAAAGTGAGTTGTCTATAAACAACAGAAACTTACTTTGTATAGCTCTGGTAAAGCCTGCCTCCTGGTTTACTGAACCATCTTTCACTCTGGAGTCTCTTCCATATTGTGCGGCTCACATCCACTACAGTTCCCCAAGGCTCCATCTTCCATACCAGTACATAGAGGCCTAGGCTCCAACACATGAATTTGAAGGTGAATACTAACATTTCAGTCTCTAGAAATACTGAAGTTCCTGGTCCAGGAATCCCGCTTTGAGAACCACTGATCCGGATGGTTCTTACTGTTTGCTTGCTAACCTCATCTTCTTCCATGAAGGATGCTATTTGAATATCTAATTTTGTGATGATATTTTACCCCCACTGTGGTTTTGTTAGAATCCTCACCCAGCCTATAAATTCCTCTGGGCAGAAATTATACCTTTCCACACTCCGCACACATTTTCTGTTTTTCAAAATAATGAGTACATTTCTAGTGTGATTAATAATAGAAGAAGGAAAGAGGAGAAAACTCAGGCTACCAATGCTAATAAAGAGCATCAGGAAATGGAGAGCAGCCCTGGAATTCTCTTAAAAATTAATTATGAAGAAAAGAGCACTGTGCTACCAGTGGCAATGAGAGAAAGAAGATAATTTTCTTGATGACACGTGGTGTGGAATGTGGGCTATTCAAGAGTTTAGCTGTAACTTACTTAAACACCAATATTTCTTGAAATATAACACCACAAAGAACATCCCAACTCGTAATTTTTATAGGGATGGTCAGGCTATTGCGTCTGTCACATGGAAAATCCATAACAGCCACAGTAACTGCTCACAATAGGTTGTAAATTTTTATTGAGATGATCATCTTGTGATTGAATCTCTAACCGCATTATATGATCATAAGCAAATAAGTCCATGGGGGCTTTGAAAGTACTTTGAATATCATTTCTAAAGATCAAAAACCCTGAAAAACCTTACATTTACGTTGTGGAAAGGGAGAGTCTCATCAACAGGATCAAGTCAATTATTTTTATGGATAACTATTACAGAGTAAAGCTGAGATAAGGTATTTCCTGGTTTAATAATATACCCTTATGTCCTTTTAAAGCAGTCAGTTTTATAATCAGGTTTCCATGAGGAATTTTACCAAAGGCCTGTTTTGAAAATAATTGAGAAAAAGCTATCTCCATTCATTATAGTGGTTCAATAACTTTCAAAGGAATAGGTCTGAGCCATGGAAATACTATGATCCCTGGCTTACATGCTACCAGGTATAATACTTTGCTACATAGGGACAAATACTTCAGAACAGCTACAGTCAATTCCACTGTAACACTCAGATTGGCTCCAGAACAACTGAAAAGTCAAGTTCTTTCCAAAACAATTAATTGATGAGGCAGTAATAAATGCAGAATACAAATTCTACATTTACTCATATATGATTTTACTTGGGAGGGATACAAGTAAGGAGAAAAGCCAAATATCTCTCTATGTCTCTGTCTGTCTCTGTCTCTCTCTCTGTCTGTCTCTGTCTCTCTGTCTCTCTCTCTCTCTCTCTCCCTGTCTCTCGTTCTTTCTCTTTCTCAGCATTCTAATACCTACCTATACCTTTGGTTCACCCCTTGTTATAAGCCTCGCCCATTTGTACCTGGTGGCCCATTCCACCATTTCAGATCACTTTCTTCTCGCTTCCCAGTATTCTGCAACCTTGTTTCTCTCTCATACAAACAAACAAACAAACAAACAAACAGGGTATTTCTCAAGGTGCCTATTAGTCTTATAATATATTTCATGTCAGATCCACCTAATGTGGGTTTACCTTTACTATATACGTGGATCCGCCACATTTACTATACACCTCTCTGTTTCTCATGCATCATTGATGAAGCATAGAGTGCCTCTCATTCAACTTTCCCCATAGGCCATTGCTTCTTTATTGCAAAATGTGGCAGGGTTCACTGTCTTTAGGGATGGAGATGTCTCATAATAGCAGAACTGATGCACCTAATTTTGCTTTGTGTTCCATGTTACACCTCCTAATTCAGCAGCATCAGTGTCTCCTTCATCCTCAAAGCCCATGCTTCACACCACCAGAAATCCCAGTGCAGCCGCCCTAGTATGCCTTACCTACAACACTCGCCTCTCTACTCATCATGGTGTAACCGAAGATGAAGGACATGGGAGCCAGAAAACCTGAGTGCAAATCTTGACTGCACCACTGGCCAATTCTGTGACCTTGGATAGTTTGAAAATACTGAGCCTCTTTTATTCAGTGCATATGATATAAAAGTACTAACAGTGAACAGTCATTTCAGGGGGAGGAAGAAAATGTGATCTGTAGAAAATGAGCATTGGTCTCTTTTAATTTCATGAGTTATATTCAGAGATTCAATCTCAGCCAAGAGCCCCTTATTAGAAACACAGGCAGAGCCAGAAGGCCTCAGACATAGAGTCGGATCCAAAGAGCCTTCCCAGTCACATCCCTAGCCAGCAACTCTTAAGCAGAATCCAAGAATATTAGGAAAACAGTTGGAGCCTGAAACCCTTAGTTACAATGGAATCCAGAGGCCCTCAGAGAGACTAACCCAACCCAGACTCAGGCAGGAGTCAGGAGCCCCCAGAGGATATGGAATCAGGAAGTTCCTAGGGACCAAGAGACTTCCAGAATCAATTCTGAGGTACACTAAGCACCAGGAGACTCTTAAGACACAGTGGGTATTATGTGCCCCACAGACAGAAGACTAGAACCAGGAACCAGCACAGAAAATGACCAGATCCGGAGGTCACAGGCCAAGCCAGGGACCCTCAGAGACAGATTGGAATCAGACACATTCTGCATACAACTGGATCCAGAAGCCTGCAGGGAGTCTACACCAGGGCTTCAAGGGACAAGTCAGAGCAGGATCCCACAGAGACCTCTCAAAGACATGCAAATGGAACCAGAATTCCTCATAGTGATAAAGCCAATATCCTGTCAGAAATACTGTCAACACTCGGAGGGTCTCCTTGATGCTCTGTGAGGTTCTTAGAATCACAGCCAGTGCACAGAGTTTCTTAAAAGCCAGAGCAAATCCTTGACGGTCCATTCCACATCAGGAAGCACTTTAACACTGGAGACATTTAAGAATGACCTGTCCCCAAAGGCAAGAGGAGGACAATCACAGCAGCAGCCAACCCCCCTTAGCAGGCCATCTGGAAGGATGCTCTTACCAGCACACTTGGTCCTGGTGGTGAGAGGAGGCCCTGGCGGTCCTGTGCCCCCCTCGCCTGGTCGTGTAAGCAGCACTCGGATCTCATACTCCACATCAGGGTCCAGATGCCACAACTTATAATTGGGAGAGTCAACGATGTGGGTCTCGGCCCAGGTGCCTGTGGTGGTACGGTATTCCACCTCCTTCAGGATGATGGGGCCATCCCCAATGATGGAGTTGGCATTTGGCTTGATCCACAGGTACGTAGCCCCCACCGCCAGCAGTTCTGGAGGGGCAATGGGCGTGGGTGGCTCTGTAAGACAAACGATCAGCAAAGAACTTTCAGTCTCAAGTTGCTTACAGAGTAGAATCCAAGCAGGTAAGGACAAGGGGCAGAATTCTAGACAAAACCATACATAGAGATGTCTGGACATAGAGACACCTGCTGCCAACCCTGATGACTTTAAGTTAGAACTCCAAGATCCAGAGTAAAAGGACAGAATTAACTTCTACAGGTTGTTTTCTGACTTCTGCTTATATTCATTGGCACACAGGTGTGTTGTGTGTGTGCACACACAGACATACACAGGTAATAAATAATAAAAAACAAAACCATATAGATGATCCCCAAATCCCCCATTGAGCCCCATTCACATCTAATTTTAATTTTCAAATTTTGTCTATAAATGCCTGACCTGATACTTCTTCTGTAACCATAGTCAACAATTATCATATCCCTAAACCTCATCTGAGTTTTCCAGGATACAGCAAAATTCTGCCTCCTATCCTCAAAGAGGAAATTACCTTCACTACATAAGGCCCCAAATCCAGGGAAGTATGAGATTTATAAACATTTCTTGTAGCAGAACACAGAATGTTGGTGGAAGTCCTCCCCACAGGTGGGCAAGAATCCAGCTTTCCCCTCATTCTTCCAGGATCCTTCTAGCAGTTTCCTTGGTCAATAGGGACCCAGCAATAATCAGGGCCAAAGGAAAGATCACGCCAAAGTTATCAAATGACCTTCCCTAAGTTCCTTAACTTCTATATAAGAAGACTGTAAATTCGTTTATGGTAGCAATCCATAGCAGGGAAGAACTGTAGAAATGACACATTTCTTTATGTGCTTCTCTGTACCGAGATCTTTCAAGGTGCTGTTTCATGTCATTGCTGGAGTAACATTATCACCTCTATTCTGATGGATAAAAAGTAGAGAACACAGGGGGTGAAGTCACAAAACAGAAGTCATATAGGAGCTGTAGAAACAGAATGAAACTCACAATCCCATGACTTCTCAGGTTCATTGATGAGTGAAACGGTCTACATATTCAGGCCAGGCTGGCCTCAAATGTGAGATGCTCTTGCCTCTGGTCTCCCAAATTCTGGGATTTCCTGTATTGCATTATCATGTTTCATCCAAATGCTCATTTTAGAAAATAAATTTTAAAGATTTATGGTTTTGTTTTTTTTTTTTTGTTTTCGAGACAGGGTCTCCCTGTAGCCCCAGTTGTTCTGGAACTCACTCTGTAGACCAGACTGGCCTTGAACTCACAAAGATCTGCCTGCCTCTGCCTCCCAAGTGCTAGGATTAAAGGTGTGCGCCACCACGCCCGGCAATTTATGTTATTTTTAACTCTGGGTTTTGTGTGTCTGCTGTATATGTACTTGTGCATGTGTGTGTGTGTGTGTGTGTGTGTGTGTGTGTGTGTGTAGGTGACTTCAAAGGCCAGAAGCAGACATCCCATCTCCTAGAGCTGAAGTTACCCAACAAGGTGCTGAGAAAGAACACTGGTCCTTTGCAAGAGCAGTAACCTTTTAACCACTGAGTCATCTCTTTACCCTCACTCCATTTTCAAAAATAAAACTTGATACGTATATTATTCTTATTTGTAATAAATACAGACATGAACAACAATCAAAAAAGGAAAACTACATTCTCTCTCTAACACTTTCAATTTCTCTATGTTCTATTATGATTTCTATTCATATCCTTACAGTTTTTTCAATAAAAATATTATTTTATTTATTTTTTATAAAGTTTTTTAACATTTTTATTTAAGTTATGTGTGTTTCATACAACATTTCTCAGTCCAATCTAGATTCATCTTGTCTTCCACGCCCCCCAACCCACCCGAGTTCATTTACCCTGCCATCCCTGCCCTGTATCTTTTTCTGATTCTTTTCAAAGCAGAGGATTATTGTCCTTGGGGGAACTTTATCATTTCAGTTGGTTCCCTGTCCCTGTTCCTCTGCTGTTGTTGTTCCCTCCAATCTGTATCGCTTCAACATATGGATATATACATACGTCACACCTATACTAAAATTATATCATCTGTACACAAGCTGTTTGTCATTTCCATATCATATTTCAGGTTTTACATTTTCCCTTTTTAAATTTATATTACCCTAAAATATGGCTACATATCCTCTACCCATATACCAAGGTTACCAACTCTAAAAATAAGTAGTGGGTGGGTTAATTCTAGAGCCTGTTAATGGATTTACATTATCAGAGCACAGTTGCTTTCAGGGAAAGGGGTATATAATGTTGATGTTGCTCAGTTTGCCTTACTACTAGGTAATTGGTGCTAGCATCCACAAATGTGGGATACCATTCATCGTTTGCTTTTCTGGGATTGTGTTACTTCGTTTAGCATAATATCTTCTAGTTCATCCATTTAACTGCAAAGTTCATGATGCCATCTTTCTTTACCGCTGCATAGAACTCCATTGTGTAAATGTACCACATTTTCTCTATCCACTCATTGGTTGAGGGGTATTTGGGTTGGTTCCAGCTCTTCACTATTGTGAGGAGAGCTGCTATAAACATGGCTGAGCATGTATCTCTGCAGTGGGATGAGTCTTGTGGGTATATACCCAAGAGTGGTATGGCTGGTTCAGGTGGTAAGCTCATCTTGAGTCTCTTCAGAGTTCTCCACACTGCTTTCCATAGTGGCTGTACCAGTTTACATTCCCACCAGCAGTGGATGAGTGTTCCCCTTTCCCCCCAACCTCTCAGCATTTGGTATCATTTGATTTCTTGATCCTAGCCAGTCTTGTTGGAATGAGATGATATCTTAAAGTTGTTTTAATTTGCATTTACTTAATTATTAGCGGCGTTGAACATTTTTTTTTATGTGTATGAATGTATCGTCTGCATGCAGGTCTGCGCACCTGTGTCGTGCAATGCTGCGGAGGTCAGAAGAGGGTCTCGGATTCCCCTGGAACTAGAGTTCTCCTGGAATTGGAGTTACAGATGGTTCTCAGCCACCATGTGGGTGCTAGGTATCGAACCCAGGTCCTCTGCAAGAGCGGTCTGTGCTCTTAACTGCTAGGCCATCCCTCCAGCCCCTTTTTTAAAATTTATTTAAAACATTTTTAAGATGTTTCTCAGCCATCTTTATTTCCTCATTTGTGAAGTCTCTGTTCAGCTCTTTACTCCATCTTTTGAATGAGTCATTTGTTTTCTTTCTTCTTTGCTTTTTGAGTAGTTTATGTATTCTGAAGTCAATGCTCTATCAGATGTATCACTAGTAAAGGTTTCCTCCCACTCTGTGGACTTATTTTCACTTCACTGACTGTTTCTTTCAATGTACAGAAGCTTTTGAGTTTAATAGGTCCCACTTGTCAGTTCTCGACCTCACTTCCTGTGCAGCAGCTGTCTGATTTAGGAAGTCTTCTCCTATGCCCATGTCTTGTAGGTTGTTGCCAACCTTTTCTTCTATCATTTTCAGAGTTTCAGGTTTTATGTTGAGGTCTTTGATCCATTTGGAGTTGATTTTTGTACAGGGCAAGAGGTAGGGGTCTAGTTTTCTTTTTCTTTTTTTTTAATTTTATTTATTTTTGTATGTGTATGAGTGTACTGTCTGCATGTAGGTCTGTGCACCCGTGTCATGCAATGCCGCAGAGGTCAGAAGAGGGTTTTGGATTCCCCTGGAACTGGAGTTCTCCTGGAATTGGAGTTACAGACGGTTCTTAGCCGCCATGTGGATGCTGAGGATCGAACCCGGGTCTTCTGCAAGAGCAGTCAGTGCTCTTACCTGCTATTTTTCTACAAGTGGTTTTGCCAACACCATTTGCTGAAGATGCTATCTTTCCTCCATTGAGTCTTATTGGCCCCTTTGTCAAATATGAGGTGGCTAAAATTGTATGTGCTCAAGTTTGGGTCCTCAGTTTTGTTCCATTGGTCTACAGGTCTGTTTTTGTGCCAGTGCCAGGCTGTTTTTATGATGATAACCCTGTAATATAGCGTGAAGTCTGGTATAGTGATCCCCCTGTATTGCTCTTTTCACTCAGGGTTGCTTTGGCTATTCAGGGTCTTTTGTTTTTCTATATGAATTAAGGGATTTTTTTCCAAGTCTGTGAAGAAACTCATGGGGATTTTAATTGGGATTGCCTTGAATCTGTATATTAATTTGGGTAGAATGGGCATTTTTACTGTATTAATTTTTCCAGTCTATGAGCATGGGAGGTCTTTCCATCTTCTGATGTCTTCTTCAATCTCCTTCATCAGGGGTTTAAATTTTTTGTTGTAGAGATCTTTGGTGTCTTTGGTTAGGTTTGTTCCCAGGTATTTTATTGTTTTTGATGCTATTGTGAGTGGGAAGGTCTCCTTATATTCCTTCTTCAGTTGCTTGTTGTTGGTGTAAAGAAAGGCTACTGATTTTTGTAAGTTAATTTTGTATACATTTTTCATGTAGTTAAAATGACACGTAGGCCATATATAGATTTGCTTTGTTTTCTCACTCCAAGCATTTGGACATCTTTGTTGTATACTATGTGGATTTTATTATCTTTGCTGGGTACAGAACAATCTATCAAATTATCACACAAATAATCTTTCAACTGTTGGGACCCATGAGCTGTTGTTTCCTTATGGTAAATAATGCTCAATAAACATCTTTGTGCAAAGGATTTCAGTCCTTCTTCTCTGGGTCTGATCTTTTCTTATGGCCAAAGGCTAAGAATGAGATTATCTGTCAAAGGTAATGAACAAGTCCTTGAATTCTACAGTAGACTATATAAATGACAGGGAAATAAAATACAGATTTACTCAAGAACAGGGTGCTATTGAGAATCTCTGGGCTATTCAGATGAGCAAAAAGATGGTTAGGCCTTAGCTTGGAACTAGGATGAAGGCTTCGGGATAGAGACTCATTCTGTGTTTTTCTTCTAATTAATTACCTGGAAGCAGAGTTTTTTTCCAGAAGCAGAAGAATTTGCTTTAAAACAGGGGTAGACAATATTTTCTCAGTGTGACTTAAGCAAATCTTAAGGGACAACTTCAGATTGCCTCTATTATAGCCCGCCATTTGGTCAGAGAAGAGAATTAAGCAGAGTAGTCAAGCTAGGTACTTTTCTTTACAAAGCCATGGAGGTTATTATTCAAGGCCTTGTTATCTCAAAGGTGTTTGCAAATTGATTTGGGGATAATTTGTTCCAGGTAGAGAAGTTAAGTTGGCAAGCAGATAATTTCTGAGTTCATCCTTTGTGCATTTCAAATATATAGACCCTTTGACTGCCATTACCAACTCTCCAGGGTTCCCATCAGTCTCCAAGGAGGCCTCAAGGGTGATATTCTGTAGCTCCGTGATGACTCTGCCTAATTTCTTAATGTAATTATTCATGGACTGGCCCTGGACAGAATGAAGTGCAGCAGACTCCAGTGCTTTGGGGGCCGAGGAGTGGTCACATTAAGCTCCTCCATCGACTTTTCACCATGGTTTACTGCTCTCCTATTTCAGGCATTAGCAGTTTTCAATTTCTGACTACCAGAAAGAAAATCAAGTATTAATCTTTCCAAATGTTTTGCCTCTTTTCATGTATTGCTAATGGTAGTTGCAAGTATAATAACAAACATCCTGTTGAGTACATGAATGTCCCTCTCTCAAATAACTTGCAGGTTCACATGTTCATGTGCAGTCTAGGCATCGTGGCTCTCTCTTTCTCCATCTCCTTAAGAATTAGTGATCTAAATTCATCATAATGTCTATTTCAATTGTTCTTACTTTTCCTTTTTCTTTTCAGGGATGGCACTGGTTTAATACTGGTATTCTTAAGGGGGCACTAAGGGCATGTAAGAGAAATGTAGACTATGTGCCATGAATTAGTGGGCAACACTGGGGAGAAGCACCAATGCCAAGCTGGAATATGTGTCATGGTGCAGAGGACAGAGCCTGAGAAGAGACCTATATTGCTCCAGAGATTATGGAAGGTCTTACAGAGGAAGTTTAGGAGGAAGGTTTACTGGGATCAGATATCCGTGTCAAATCTGAACAAAGAACATTTCCAGGGGATCCCATGACTCTACATTGCTTGGGAAGGCGCTACCCAAGGCCAGATAGATAGTTAAAACTGCACTCTGGAGCTGGAGAGATGGCCTAGCGGTTAAGAGTGCTGACTGCTCTTGCAGAGGACCCGGGTTCGATGCCCAGCACCCACATGGCGGCTGAGAACCGTCTGTAACTCCAATTCCAAGAGAACTCCAGTTCCTGAGGAATCTGACGCCCTCTTCTGACCTCCACGGCATTGCACAACATGGGCGCACAGAACTGCATGCATAGTACATTCATACACATAAAATTAATTAATTAATTAATTTAAAAAACCTGCACTCTGAACACTCATTCATTTACTCACACACTGATCTTTCAAATACTGAGCACTGGCTACAGGCCACACTGTTCTTCTCACAGGCACCCCTGGATACGAGAGCTTATATCTAGCATTCACTCTAGAAGCACAGAGAAGAAGCTGATTCAGAAGCTGATGAAGGGGAAATGAAGGAGCAAGGCTGAGGTGGTGTTGTGGGAATACATAGATGTGTATCCACATCAAGAGACTGTGCAGTGAGAAAAGAGAAACTAACAAACTATGACAAACTATGGAGATATATAAATATATATCATCCATAACACTTCCATTGATATATATATATACATATTTGTATATACGTATGTATATACATACATATATATATATATGTACATATATTGAAAAGATCAGGTTGAGGGAGAAAAAGAGAGAGAATCAATATGTACAGTTATTCTATTTATATGAAAATTTCAAGACTAGGCCAAGCTCATCTATGGCAATAAAAACCAGAAGTATAGTTTCCTTTGGGGGCAGTGCTGGCTACAATGAGACATGAGGGAAATTCTGGAGAGGCTAGAATGTTCTTTATATTGATTCAGACAATTAAATAATAGAAACCAGAATATTTTTACCTCTAGTGGAGTGACTGCTGGGAGGAAGCACGAGGAAAGCTTCCAGAATAATAAAAATGTCTGTATCCTGACTAGGTTTATGTAACACTCATGGAAACCTACTTAAACTGCTAACATTTTGTTGTTTGTAAGTGATATCTTTAAAAGTTATGAGAGGCTGGAAAGATGGCTCATCAGTTAATTGCACTGGCTGCTCTTGCAGAGGACCTGGGTTTGGTTCCCAGCTTCCAGAGAGTGGCTAACAACCATCTGACACTCCACTTCCAGGGAATCTGATGCCCTCTTCTGGCCTATTTGGGCATTGAATGAAACAGATTCACATATAGCAGGCAAAACACTCGTATACATAAAAATTAATAAATCAAAAATTTGTAATTATGAAAAACAAGGCCAGTAAGGTGTCTCAGTGGGTAAAAGTGCTTCTAGCATAAGCTTTATAAACTTGAGTTTGATTTCCAGAACTCCTGTAAAAAAAGCAAATACAATGTTTCAGTTCTGCAATCCCGGAACTCCTACAGCAAGATGGGAAGCAAGTGCAGAAGAACTGCCTTGTGGGTCAGCTAGTCTGAAGCATGCAGCTCATCAGCAGAAACAATAAAAAGACCTCTCTTCAAAAAGGTGTAAGAAAAGAGCCCACACCTGAAAGTTGACTTCTGACTTCCTCTGACTTCACATGTATGAATATATACACACACACAAATAAATAATAAATAAATTTTAAGAATTATGAAAAACAAACAAAAATGACTTATCTATGATCAATCAAGGGGAAAGAATGCAACTAAATTTTACTTGGAACTGAACCCCAGTAAGTTTATAGAAGGGAGCATTTAATATTGTGCCATTTCCTTCCAAACAATTCTACACTTGATTTTCTAATTTTTTTTTCTAATTATTAGTTTTTCAGACACATGCTAGTCTGCATCTGTATTAGTCACTTTTCCGTTGCTGTGATAAAACACCATGACCAAGGAACTTATAAAAGGAAGAGTTTATTTGAGCTTATGATGGAGGGTTCCAGGGAATTAGAGCCCTGCCCCCAGTGACACACTTCCTCCAGCATGGCCACACACCCCAAGACCTCCAAAAACAGCGCCACCAACTAGAGACAAACGTCTGAATACCTAGAGCCTATGGGGGACACTCATTCAAACCACCACATTCCACTCCCTAGCCCCCATAGGCTCCTGACCATATAAAATGCAAAATGCATTTAGTCCAACTTTACCAGTTTCAATGCCATTCACAAAAGTCCACAGTCCAAAGTCTCCTCTGAGACTCAGGCCAATCTCCCAAACTGTAAGCTCCTGTAAAATCAAAAGACAAATTACATACTCCCAACATACAGTGGAACTGAATGCACATTCCCATTCCAAAAGGGAGGAATAGAGGCATAGTGAGGAAATACTGGACCAAAACAAGATCGAAAACCAGCAGGGCAAACGCCAAGTCCAGTAGTTCCACATGCAACCTGTGGAACTTGACTTCCAAAGGGCTTAGATGGCTCAGCTCTTCCAGCTTTGCTTGCAACACACATCTCTTTCTTAGGCTGGTACCACTCCCCATATGCAGCTCTCCTTGGCAAATATCTCACAGGTCTGGCATCTCGAAAGTCTTCTTGGGGTCTCCGCTGCCAACCAGGCTTCACACTCACAGCTTCACGCAATGGCCCATCAGGGCCTTCTTTATGCAGGGACGCCCCTGCTGCACTCTGCCTGTCCTTGGCAGCTCTCTGAAACCATGGAGGAAGAACTGATGACCCCTTCACTCTTGCAAACTTCATGCCTCTAAAGCCAGCACCACGTGAATGAAAATGCCCAATCTGGCTGCAAGTTCGGGATGGAATCTCTCCTACTTTAACCACATTTGCCATTTTTCTCCGGCCTGGACTTGCTGGAGGATTAGCTGGGTGTGGTCTTGCCCTGAAGGTACTGATTCTTTTGTTTACTTGTAAATCTCCAAGCCCCTCCTTAATTGCTTTAATCTCCTTATGAAAGGGAGCCTCTCCTTCACAAGTCTTGGCCTCACCTTTAATCTTCCTAGTGCAGTTATCAGATCCAAACTGAACATTCTGCATTTCTTTCTGCCCCATCTGCTCTTCTTCACTGTAGATCTGCACAATATTCACCATTAAAAGCTACGCCACCATTTCTACATTAGGCTGTCTTGAAATATCCTCCGCCAAAGACATCAGTCCATTGCTTTTCAACTTAGCATCAGGCAAGCATTTGGACTGCGGGCAGACTGCTGCCAGACTCTTTATCAAAATATCCTAGTTGCTGCCTAAGTCTTTATTTTACCCTGGAACCACATCTTTTGCAGCCATGCTTTCTTTCAGGCCTTCACTAGAATGGCCCTTTAAGCTCTGCTTACAGTAGTCAACAGCTTTTCTAGCCCAAAGTTCCAAAGTCTTCCACATTTCTCCAAACATCCACATGGTCAGGTTCTTCACAGCCAACAACCCCACTCTCGGTACCAATAACTGTATTAGTCACTTTTCTGTTGCTGTGATAAAACACCATGACCGGGCTGGAGAGATGGCCTAGCGGTTAAGAGCGCCGACAGCTCTTGCAGAGGACCTGGGTTCGATCCCCAGCACCCACATGGCGGCCGAGAGCCATCTGAAACTCCAATTCCAGGAGAGCTCCAGTTCCAGGGGAGTCCGACATCCCCTTCTGACCTCCGCAGCATTGCACGTCACGGGTGCACAAACTTGCATGCAGACAATACATTCATACACATATGGAAATAAATAAAATTTAAAAAAATTAAAAAAAAAAACAACACCATGACCAAGGAACTTATAAAAGGAAGAGTTTATTTGAGCTTATGATGGATGGTTCCAGGGAATTAGAGTCCATTGTGGTGGGAGGCATGGCGGCTGGAGCTGGAGCAGCAGGCCGAGGGTCACATCTTGCAAAGAGCACAGGAAACAGAGAGAGCAACTGTAGACCAAGAGGCTTGTTAAACTCTCTAAGCCCTGCCCCCAGTGAAACACTTCCTCCAGCATGGCCACACACCCCAAGACCTCCAAAAACAGCACCACCAACTGGAGACAAACGTCTGAATACCCAGAGCCTATAGGGGACACTCATTCAAACCACCACAGCATCCATGAAGCTTTCCACATAATAACACAAACAACACCTCTCTATCCCCCAGCATCCACTGTGCAAAGATACCAGCGAATGACTGACATCTGATAGCATCTCTGCTCTCAAAGTTTGGGAGTTAATCAAGAGGGAAGACGTTAGCTGACAGGGGGAACTACAGCCTGACTTGGAAGGTGGCATTTGTCCCTTCTGGCTAGACATGGAAGCCCACTGAGGGGAACTGTGTTGAGAGCCACCCTCCAGTCCTGGGCTACAGCTGTACCAGAGCTGCTAACGTTCTCCTTCAACGTGTACATGGTGAAGTGACCCCTTAATGTAATTCAGCCTCGTCTTTAGGCAGCAATCTTCAGACCAATTCTGTCTTTCTTTTCCCTGCTGTGAGCACTTGTAACAGTTTGACTTCTAGAAATTCCTACAGAGAGCAAAAGTGCTTCAAATAGTTGAAGATGGAGCTTGTGTATGTATGCATTGTCTGCTCCAGACAAAAATCAAACATTTTCATGAAAACTGGATGTTATTTAGATGTGAAGGGAAACTTGATATAGTTGAGGTAAGGATATCATAGCCTCCAACATATGCTTTGCACATTCTCCTCTACCTGAGGCCCTAATTTTTATTTTATGATTACAGAGTCCTGGAAATGCTCCCTCCATTTATGCACATGGCAGGCATATGCAGACCTCTTTTTTTTCCAAATTGCTTCAAAACTACTTTAGTTATGTAAATCACTGGGGTAACCATAAAGATGTGAAAAAGCATTGTGCTAATTAGATTACTGGTAATCTAGTTAGCACAATGCTTTTTATGTGCATATATATGTGATACTGCATAAAATAATGGATTAAGGATCAAAAGATGAAGGGAACTAGCCCAGGACCAGCATCCATGTCTTTTTTTCCCTTACCCATGTGTAGACAGAACACCAATCTCTGTGGGTTTTGATTTTCTCACCTTGAGAAGGGAAGTCTGCTCTAAGACTTAATTGTAAAAGGTTATCTATGCTGCCCCTGGGACTATAGAGATTCTGTAGCTGTTCAGTGACTGCCCTGGTTGTGAATGTCATTTGTAGCCCTGCCTTCTCATTCCCACCCTGCCTCAGACCCATGTAGTTTCTGAGTACTACAGATGAATATATATACCCTATAACATACCAGTGGATGTGAATGGAATCATACTTTGTGTCCCATCTTAGACTCCTGTGACCCTGACAAAAGACCCATGCAAAACAATTTAAGGGAAGAGAGATTTATTTTGGATCACAGTTTCAGATTTTTCAGCTCATCATGGAGGGAGCAGAGATGCTCACATTATGGTGACCGGGAAGTAAAGAGACAGAGAGAATGCCTACATTCGATGGCTTCCTGTGTCTTCTTTTATTCCATATGGGCCCCCAGCCTCCAGGGATGGTGTCACTCAGACACACTATAGGTCTTTCCTACATAGTTAAGCCTCCCTGGAAACACTCACAGACACCTAGAGGTTTACTTTGCTAATCCCCTGTATATCTCTCAATCCAGTCAAATTGCCAGTCAAGATTAAACTGCACATGTTCAAAGTTCAAATAAATACTTGATGTCTTAGCTGCGTGTAGTAAAATACACTTGAAATCCTGATACTTGTGATGCCATCACACTGAGGTCATCCAGGGTGACAGGAACTGATTCTTTTTCTCCAGCAATTTAGAGACTAAAAGACAGGAACAGCAATGTCTCAGCACTCAGCCAGTTTTTATTGAATGCAGGAACACCAGCAGCCCTGCACTCAGAGACAGGCGGATCTGGCAGGAAAGGAGACCTGGAATTCATGTTTGTTTGGCAGAGCCAAAACTTTTATATGCTTGTGGGTAGGTTGACTTCCCTTTCTCCCTCAGAACTATCTATTTTTGTCAATTTTGAGATTGGATAATCCAAACAAAGGAAGTGAAGCTGATAGTTCAGAACCCCCCCCCCAAAACTTCCAAGAGATTTCAAAGTCTCCAGGAACAATTCCCTCTGGTGGAGCAAAACCTAACAAGTCTTTGACTTCAAAAAGGAAAAGAATTAGGAAACTGGCCATCTTAAATGTTTAAATGAAAATGCATTAATCTACCTAGAGCCAAGCTTTTCCCTGTCTATGTGCCTATCAAAGCTCTATCTGACTCCTAGCTCCTCATTTGGAAAGCTAAGTTGGGAAGGTGGTGGGTTTCAGCCTCTTTGGCTTACGTAGTGAGTAGGAGAGAGAGAGAGAGAAAGGGAGGGAGAGAGAAAGAGAGAGAGAGAGAGAGAGAGAGAGAGAGAGACTGAGACTATATGACATCTTATTTAAGTGGGTAGAAAACTACTAGATAATTTCTCTTAAAGAAAGGCAGAGCAATGAATATTCTGGAAAACACAGCACAGGAGCCATAAGAAGATCTGTAATCTCAGCACTTAGTTAAAAAAAAAAAAGAAGAAGAAGAGGAAAAAGAAGAAGAAGAAGAAGAAGAAGAAGAAGAAGAAGAAGAAGAGGAGGAGGAGGAGGAGGAGGAGGAGGAAGATGAACACTACAGACAATTGAGGGTGAACGCCAAAGCTAAATTAGAAATATTGTGTGGCTGGGGACATAACAAAACTCAAATAAAGTCCTGAGTTTGTAGAACTATGAAGAATGCAGAGGGTTCCAGACAAAGTCAGTGTTGAGGCTGAGCTTTTGAAATATGTGACTAAAGCAAAATTCCCAAAACATCTAGAAAAATTACAGATCATCACAAAAAACAAATCAGAAAAGAAGAAAACTGTCAGTCTTCACATATCATCATTTCAACTTGAAACCCCAGGATATGGTGAAGATCGAGATGACAGTAACGGTAATGAGCTACAGTGACAGGGTAAGAACTTCCGTGCACTAGACATTTGTAGACACCTGTCAGTGTATTTAGGACTTTAAAATGTTAATTGGTTTAATCTTCATGGAAACTCTATGGGTAACCACTGTTAAAATCCACTTTTTTTTTATGAAAAGAAGAACAGATCTAGAGATGATTGTCGAGCAATTAGTCACTCAAAGAGCCAAGACTGGGACAAAGTCAACCTGCCTAAAAGGCTTCCCTCCCAAGCATTATTATAAGGATAATATTATCACACACAAGGGGGTGGGGGTTGAGCTGTTTCATATGCCAAGAACTTTATAGCCATAGAAGTGGTACTTTCTGCAGAGCCAAAGAACAATACTCTGGGATAAGAAGAATGCAGTAGTAGCAACTCATTCTTCCATAGAGTAAACTTACTTGAAGGCATCTGCCACTTCACCTTGGGATAGATGAGCATCATCACTTCTAGGATGGTAGAGTCTGAATACCCCAACAATGAGTCCTGTAGGATGCTCAGCAAGAACTTTCACTATCTGCTGGGTAAGAGTATAGAAAAGAAAAGCACCTCAAAACAAACTAAACTGAACAGAGCCTATAATGATCAGAAAAGGCAGCTCTTTTAGGCACCTTTAGGTAATGCTTAAAACAAGCCATGTCATGCTGAAATGTTAACTCTGGTTCTAGAAATTATTCTGAAATGAGACATCACAAATTCCTCCTGGAAAGTCTCACTCTCAGGGAGACACTTGTAGATATAAAAGTCCAAATTTAACTAAATGCAAAAAAAGCAAACAAATCCCTACCCCTTTATGCCTATTAAAATACCTGGATAAATATACATGGTGATGTATGCCTTTCATCCCAACAGTAATTAGGAGGCAGAGATGGCTGGATTATTGCACATGTGAGGTCAGTCTGGGCTAGGTGGCAAGTTCCAGGCCATCTCTGTCTCAAGAAGAAAAAAAAAAAAACAACCCGGGAACTAACTAATACCAAAATGATGTTCTCTTTTTATGGCTATGAGGAAATAATCAGATTTTTTTTCTTTTTCCTTTTCTTGTTTTTGTGTTTTTCTTTTGAAAATGTTTTCTAAAAACCGAATTCGCTATTCATTGTGAAGATATATGCTTTAAATAAGTACTGTTTTCTTATATTTAAAGCTACATGTGTGTTGTGTTACCTGTGCTGTGGCTTCATTCTCTCAATAACTAGGTTTAATAGCCAGTTTCCCCTCCCATCTGCATTATACTATCGATATATATATATCCATGTACCAGAAATCAAGAACTACAGCCGTATCTACTTGTCCTGACAGTTTCTCATCTCACTAGCCAGGAGAGAGCCTAGCCAATTATGACACTGCCCAAAGGCCTCCACTGCAACTTGAAACTAGACTTTCAAACAGTTCTTTAATTAATGTGATTAAAAACTAATTTTTCTCCCTACAATGATCCCTGCAATGAGAGAAGAGTTTTCTCTCTCATTATATGGTTACAGGCAGCAGGATTCAGAATTTTTTTAAGTATGCTGCCAAATCCATATAAGTAGTAATCAGAATATTAGGTCCCAGTTGTTCAAAATCTACACTTGTCCTCCAGTACTAAGCTAATCTTTTTCTATGCTGTATTACTATGCAAAAGAGTTCTGTGTGTGTGTGTGTGTGTGTGTGTGTGTGTGTGTGTGTGTGTGTGTCTTCTATCTCAGCTCCACAGGCTGTGAAGACAATAGAAGAAGGATGCTCACTGAGGATTTTCTGTGTGCCCAGCACTCTGTCAACCCTTGAAAATTTTTTCAGGCAGATGCTATTTTTTCAATCCCATTTTGTAAGCGAAACAGACAAACTCACAAGCAAACCTAAGGCTTAAGGAGGTTAACTGATCACAAGGACAAGACAGAATCAGGATTCAGTCCTAGGAAGATTACAGAACTGTCTTACAGGATTCCTCTGGTGGAGGAAGATTAACTGACTTTACCAAAACAACAGAAGTTGGTAAGAAGGAGAATCCAGATCTGGAACTATCCAACACCTTGTTATTATAGTGACAATAACAGTAGAAAACAGTCCTGGGCTTATAGATGGAGCAGGTATAGAGGAAATCACTGTGTTTTTCTTCTCTGATTCAGAGGGTTCCAATATGTGTCTATGACTTAGCTTGAAGACTCGTAGGGATAAAAAGTACATTCTCTGTTGACCACATGAGTGATAAAGTCTTAATAGTGAGAAAACACACACCTAGCCTCCAATAGGACAGTCCTCTCTGGCTCTCTAACTTCATCAAACTACCCTCTCCCTCACCACTTTTACACACTGTTGATACAGAAACAGCAGAGGACGTCTTTTGACTTGAGCTGTGCTCTCTGCTGGGTCCCTCTCTCCCTTCTTCAGCTAGCTTGCCCCTTTTATTGTACTTCAGATGTTAGTTCTTCTATGGGGTCCCCTCCTGGGTTCTCTCTTTACACTGTGTTCTCTGTGCTTTCTAGTATCTTAGCCCAAGTTCTAAAAGGCAGAGCCCAGGACGAGGATTCTACACAAGTGATTAACTGGAGATTTGTTCTCAGAAAGAGTCAGGTTAGGGGGAGGGAAGTAAGTAACCAAAGAGAATCTGGTTTGGTTTGCAGATTAGGTTCAGCCTAATCTCACAGAAGCTATGGACACAAGCTGCATCATAGTTTTCTGTAGGGTGGTACTTATATGTCACTAATTAGCCTCTGGCTCCTCTATATGGTACAGCATCCAGCCCATCTCCAGCAAGGCAACTCTCATATAGCTGAAGGCAGTTAGCCTGAGAGCTGAGAGTGGGAATATTATCTTTCTAGGACTTCTGAAACAATATGCCACAAAGCAGGCAGTTGAAAACAATAGTCATTTATTATCCAGCAGGTCCAGAGGCTAGAAGTCTGGTGTCAAATTGTCAGGAGGATCGTGTTCTCTTGAAAGGCTCTAGGGAAGAATCCTTCCATACCTCTGCTAGCTTCTGATGCTTTTTTTTCAGCTGCCTGTTGCCTTCCTTGGCTTGTTCCTAATTCCTCTCCCCTCTGCCTCAGTCTCCCTATGGTATTCTCTATGTGGCTGAGATCTTTACCCATACTTCCCTTTCCGGGTGTGGTGGTGCATGCCTTTAATCCCAGCACTTGGGAGACAGAGACAGGCAGGTCTCTGTGAGTTCAAGGCAAGCCTGGCCAACATAGCAAGTTCCAGGCCAGCTGGGACTACAGGGAGACCCTGTCTCAAAAAGACCAAAAACAAACAAACAAACAACAAAAAAACAAACAACGACAACAAAAAACTATGCTCCTATTAGATTTGAACTCTCCCTTTCCTGGTGTGAACTCATTGTAACTTGAATTACACCCAAGAAGACCCTGTTTTCAAATGAATTAATATTATGAGGTTCCAGGAAGAAAATGAATTTGAGAAGAACACTATTGAACTTGCCATGAGGCAAAAAGGAGTCTTTGGCTCTCGGACTTCATGGCGATGGGAAGTGGGCGCACCAGGCTGGGAAAAGAGACCGGTACTGTGTGCTGGCAACAGACACTACAGTGGAAAAGCCCTCTCCTTGGTACATTCCAGGCAACTGTCCATTGCAGAATGTTTACACTTTATAGATTACCAGAGGATTGATCTGTCTTACCTGACTGTGAGGTATTCAAGGGCGAGGACCAAGCCACTTTTCCCTGGGTCCTCAAGTTCTAGTCTACTATGTGGACTCTTGAACCATCTCCCTCCCCAGTCCTGGCATAGTTGAGGGCAAGAGCTTCTCTTTATGGTTCATTCCTAGGATTCTAAGACATTTCTTTTATGATCTTCACCACTCTTGCGCTACCCTCATCATGCATATGAGCGACCTTTGCAATATTGCTTCTCTGAGACCACCATGCTGACGTACACCTGAGGAGGAAGGGTTCATTTGGGCTCATGATTTAGGGGATTGCAGTCCATCATGGCAAGGAAAGCATGAGAAAGCATCTCAGTTCATGACAGCATGAATATATGGTAGAGGCTGTTCACTCATAGTAGGCCTGGAAGCAGACAACAAGGAAGGAAACAAAGGCAGGACATAACCTTCAAAGGCCAACCCCTCCTGACCCAAATCTGCCAGCCAAGCCCACCTCCTAAAGTTTTACAGCCTCCCAAAATGGTGAGAGTAGGTGGAGAAGAAATGCTCTAAATATGAACCTTGGAGAGGAGGACTTTTATAACCAAACTATAACACTATGTTTTAAAATATTTTATTCATTATTTTTATTTTATGTGAATGAGTGTAAAGCTTGCATTTTTTAAGTTCACCCATGTTCGTGCAATGCCAGTGGAGGTCAGAAGATTGTGTTGGATCCCCTGGAACTGGAGTTATGGATGGTTGTTGCCACCATGTGGGTGCTAGGTCCTCAAAAGCCCTCAGTGCTCCTAACCACTGAGCCATCTCTTCAGCCCTCAACACTGCGTTCTAATCTTTCATTTTGGATGCTTAAGCTAGAATCAGAATCGAATCAGTTTTAATCCCAGCTGCACTATTTTTAGTCATATAAAGTAGATGCTGGTGGTGCCCAGTTAGATTCACTTGCAGTTCTAGTGACTAGTGCCTCCAGGTACTGGAGACTTCCTCTCACTAGTCCAAGAACTTTCTACTGTCACAGGACTGTCTGAGCATCACTGCAAGGCAGAGTGGGTATTAACACTCCCGGGGAACACCTTTGCCCAAGGAAGGGAGGGAGACAGTAAGTAAATATCATAGTTTCCTGACCCAATCACATTGAGGAGACATTCTCCTAGATGACCCCTGGTGTCAGATATCTTGTGATGCTGCCAGCTTCTTACTCTACCCTGTAGGGGACTTCTTTCTGCCTCGCTTCTCCAAGCCCTTCCAGAATTTCCTTCAACTTCCAGATCAACTATCACAAATATGTCACAGGGTCTGTTTGGAAAGAATCCAATTTAAATTATTATGAAAACCACAGCACATCACTTGACATCTTTGTGCTTCAAATTCCCCATCTGAGGCTAGAGATATAGCTCTGTTGGTGCAATGTTTGTCTCGAATACACCAAGACTCGGGTCCAATCCTAGAACAACATAAAGGCTAATGATGCGTGCTTATAAACCACACACTTGCAAAGCAGAAGCAGAAGCTCGAGATCAGCCTCAGTTATACAGCAAGGCCAAGGTCAGCCTGGGCTCTGGAAGACCCTGTCTCAAAAAGAAAAAAAAAAAAAGGAATAGGAAACACCAAAGAACAATAATGCCAACAAAGCCAGAAGAATTAGACATTCAAATTCCCCATTTATAAAATAGGGATGATCACAGTATCAGTTCCTTTATCAAGGACATCATGAGGATAAAATGACCCCTTGTATCTGAACCAACAGAAGAGTCCCATCACATAAGATAAGAGACATATGCTGTCACCTACTATCACTACCCACACCTACCCAGCTGGTGGGCAAACAGCGAGTGAAGGCCTGAGATGGAGCTTCCATTTCATTAACTGAATGTAAAAACAGAATGATCCCAGCATGTTCTCCATACTATTTCAGGTAGGGTATGGAAATAACAATGCCTATGTGTTCTCTAACAAATACCTCCACAAGCAAAGGCATTCGAGAGCCCAGCCTCAGTCTACCTAACATGGTCATATTGCAACCCATGAAGTCATTTAGAAAAGCATAATTCAGTAACAGCTCAGCACCAGATAATATTTTATGATCTATAATGCCCTGTCTGCCCCTGGCTCCTCTTTGTCCCCCAGTGCCTTGTCATTTTCAAGATCATTCTTGGCTGGACCACTTCCCAAAATTAAGAGCAGAATAATCATACTAGAAAGGGCTGGGCTTTAAAAAAAACTTGCTTGCTAATCAAGAGTCTTCAGAAAGCATAAATCAAGAGTCTGTCTCCCTCAGAGGAGAACCTAGGAAACCTGAGATTTTCAAGCTTTGCAATCAGGCCACTCTGCAGAGGCAGCTTGTCTCAGAACAGCAAGGGTCTTCTAACAGGAATCTCTTCCTTCTCCTTTGACTCTACTTCTGCCCAGTACAGAGAATTGAGTTAGGAAGATCTTACAGCTTAGGCAGTTTGGATCTCTGAGTTTCAGATACACCCAAGTCTGTACACCCATATGACAGCTGAAGCTATTGTTATATAATTACTACCGGTCCTGGATTTACTTACATGAACTCATTCATTCCTTTCATCGTTCTGTAATGTAGATACTTTTATATGCATTTTAAACAGGAGGAAACTAAAGGAATGTGACAGTCACTTATCTCTGGTCTTTTAGAAGCAAACATACCTTATAATAATCAGCTCTGCCTCTGGGGCTACAACTCTGAAAACTATATTCCAGGTCCCAAACAACAGGAGGCTCTAGAGGGAGTCTAGAAAGCTAGAAAAGGTGTTCTAAACAGAACATCTTTTGGCTTGAGGAAACACTAACCAACTTGGGGAAGAAAGGGTTTATTTCATCTTACGTCTGTCGAGTGACAGTCCGATCTTTTAGGGAAGCCAGGACAGGAATCTGGAGGCAGAAACTGAAGCACAGACCACGGAGGAATGCTGCTTACTGGCCTGCTCTCAAAGATGGAGCATGGGGTATTGCTGTGATGGACCTGACCATGTTGTTTTAGGGGAGGATTGTGGAAGTGTTTAGAGCTTTGTGCTGGAAAAGCAATTGAGTGCTCGGGGCTTTGTGAGTTTTCTGTAGAAACCCTGAAGCTGATGCTGAGACAAATGGAAATGGTGGAGGCCTGGCTTGTGAAGCTTCAAAGGGAAGCAAAGACATTTATCAGGGCTGTTTGTGTGATATATGTTGAATTGAGAATATTTGAAGCAAAACATTTTGTACTTTACTGGGACAAATGATGCTGGTTAGCTAGGGCTGAAAAAAAATCAGCTGTGATTAACAAGAGATGAGGAATATTGTAGTGAAATCTGGGAAGTACTTCCTCAGGGTCAGCATACAGAAGCTGTGGTTCAGAGGGGGCCAAGGCTACATCTCAAGGTGCAGCAGAACTCCATAACGTGCAAGCATTCCCCGTGTTACTTGTTTTGGTGGCGTGAAAACTGCAGGACTGAAGGTGTCATGGAGGGACTCTGAGGACTGGAAGCCTTGAGGCTGGGAGAAGCCATTGGTGAGGGAGCAGCCTCAGTTGTAATGGAGACCCAAGAATATAGTAAAACTGTCAGGACTGTGGGGTGATCACCAAGGCTTGAGCTTGAGGATATGAGAACAGCTGTGTGTGTGTGTGTGTGTGTGTGTGTGTGTGTGTGTGTGTGTAGCCAGAGAAATAGACCTGCCCAAGCCCTTTGAGCCCAGAAGATTGTGAGTGAATCTCAGATGTCTACACTGTTGGACTTTGGTTTTGCTTAAGTGTGCCTGGCTTTTCCCCATTTGATATAAGACAGTGTGTGACTTGTTTTGGATGATACAGGTGCCCACAGTGGCTTTTTTTAAACAGACTTTGAAATTTTTGCCTTTTTAACTGAATTTCTGTGAATTTCATATAATAATTTTCATCATATTCAGGTCCTCTCTCCTATCTGCACTCCTCTCTTAGCCTCTGAGCAATTTCATGAACACTTTTTCTATTTTTAATATTTTATTGAGTTTTTCTGCATTTCATATAATATGTCTTAATCAAATTTAGACCCCTGTAGCCCCCCACTAGATTTTGGGTATTCTATCATATATGTTAAGTCCTATCTGGTCAAGTATTTCTATCCAGGTGTCCTTTGGTATAAATTCATCCGCTGGAGTCTAGTCAGCCTATCTAGATTCACTCCCTTAAAGAAAATCTAATCATTTACCAGCAGTTTCTTGGCTTGGTTTGGGGCCTGCTGCCCATTTCCCCTGGATTTTTGTCTGATTAAGCTGGCATGGGTCTTGTGCCTGCTGTCAGCATTGCTGCAAGTCCATAGCTGGCATGGGTCTTGTGCATGCTGTCAGCATTGCTGCAAGTCCATATAAACAACTTTCCAGTGGTTTGAAATTTTCAGTTTCCCTATGTTCATGCACCAACCTTGGCTCCTACAACCTTTCTGACCTCTCTTCTGCAATGGGTGCATGAGGTTTAATATAGCAGTTCTATCCAGGCATACACACTCTGCAATCTCTTAATCTCTAAAACTCAGCCAGCGCATCTGAGGAAGCTTTGCTGGTGAGAATTAAGGGATGTATTTGTGTTCTCTCCACTCCTTATTCTGCCATGTTCCATGAGCCTTAGGTATAAAGGTTCCACTGTAGATATATCAATTGGGGTTGGGAATCTCATGGACATATATTCTGTGTGTGTGTCCAGTTGTGAAACTGCAACAGACTCCATCAGAGTAGAAGGCTGGTCTCAGGAATCCAAGGCAAGGTAGGGGTGGAGTCAGCCTTTGGAGTGTCTATCAAACTAGGCTTGAAATCGAGCTGCTCCTCATGAACCTTTCCTATTAAGGCCTACAGAGTCAGATTTGGGTCCCTAAATGTGGATTCATCTATTGGTGCTGGTTAAACTACCAAGAGTCATACCCTTAAAAAGACATTGACTCTCTACTTCTCAACAGTCATAAAAGTGATATTACTATTAACATGAGATCTTGGAGACAAAAATTAGAAAGTTTATGGTTTAATTGTGATATGTTTTTGTGTCAAGTCCACAGGGGGTCAATTGCAAAGATAGCTTCAGTTCTCAACTTGACACACCTGGGAAGAAGGAGCCTCGACTGGGGACTTATATCTATCAGATTGGCCTATGAACATGTCTGTAAGGCATTTTCTTAATTGTTGATGATGGGGGGCGGGGCCCAGCCCACTGTGGTTGACACCACTCCTAGGCAGGTGGGCCTAGAATATGTAAGAAGGTAGGCTGAGATTTCCTTTACATAGAGATATGACAGAAATAGGGTTTTCTCTAGGATATACGACCTCTTCAGTCAGTGTATCTGCCTACGTTTACAGTGCCACCATGAGTTTCTTCCCATTGAGAGGGTTTTCAGTCCAATTAGCTAGCTGGTGATTATGCCCTAGATAAAATGCCACTACTGCAGGGCTGGAGAGATGGCCTAGCGGTTAAGAGCGCCGACCATTCTTGCAGAGGACCAGGGTTAGCTCCCTAGCACCCACTTGGCGGCTGAGAACCGTCTGTAACTCCCATTCCAGAACTCCAGTTCCAGGGGAATCCAACACCCTCTTCTGACCTCCGCAGCATTGCACAACACGGGTGCACAGACCGGCATGCAGACAGTACATTCATATAAATAAATAAATAAATAAATAAATAAATAAATAAATAAATAAATAGTTTTTTAAAAACCTTGTAAAAAAAAATGCCACTACTGCACCAATAGAGATCGTTCGAAGTTCCAGTCATTGTGGTTATTAGGCTTTATAGATAAGTTAGACTACTGATTGATTTTCTCCCTTAGCATCTTGTAAACTATCCTCTACAACTATGAAAGCACACTCTTCAGAGAGGAGGCATCCAGATCATTGCACCTCAATTGCTTCAAGTCCTGTGTCCAAACTACATTCTGTCTTCAGCAACAGGATTTTATCTTCAAGTTCTGGGAGGTGATCAAGGGCTGTGCCATTTTGGGAGTTCTTGGACTACCCTGACCAATATTTCATAGGGAGATTTCTCCTGTCTGACACTGTGTTTCTTGTTATTTAACCTTCAGGCATACACATGCATTCATGTTCAGATACTGAATGTGCATTTTTCAGGAGGTTTCTTACTATATGCTAAATATGGATCCTTATATTTACAGACAAGTATACTGTATACCACTCATCAAAGAACCTTCTTTTTGCAACAGTTTAAGACTATTACAAAGTTTCACAACCTATCACACATATTGACAACTGGTTACTGTGTGGAGAGGGGAGAGTTGATCTTCTTTAAGAGAGTGATTCTAGATAGGCTTAGACTCCAGTGGATGAACTTGCACTCAGGGACATCTGGGTACAAATACTTGACTGTATAGGCCTTAATGTACATGATGGAACACATGAAATCCAGTAGAGGGGATTTATGTGGGTCACAGTTGAGACAGGCACTTTAAATTTGATTAAGATCTGTTACATGAATAACCTTTCGATCCTACTAATGAAGCACAAGCAATTAGATATATAGGTATTTAAACAGTATTAATTGTTATCATAGGTTACTTTGGTATAGACACAGATATTTGGATGGTATGTTAATCCATGAATTACATTTTTTTCTGTTGAATATGACAGGGTCTTACTGTGGCTTATAACATCTCCTGACCATTAGAGGGTGCAAGCTTGTGGCATCGGCCATGGTGTACTCTCCAAGGAGAGGGCTACTAGCACAATTAGATTTGGGATATACAGGCATATGGCTGCCTTGCTGTCTACAGTATTTCCAGGCAGGTGAGGTGTAGCTGGTGCTGATGGAGGAGTCTTCTTGACTCAAGGAGAACCATATTTGCTTTATTGGGATAGTGGCCTTTGGAAACACTCTCTGGTATTCAGAGGATCATTGTACACTTGCATGTGTGGTCTCGATAGATCTTTCCCATGTTAACATCAGTACTGTTTAAATACCTATATATCTAATTGCTTGTGCTTCATTGTAGGACGAAAGGTTTTCCTGGACAAACTGTCAGCCCATGAAAGTTGACAGGAAACAGCCAGAAGTGACCAGATCCAAGACACAGCTCCAGAGAAGTAGACTGTTTTTGCTTCTCATCACCTGTGCCCCTTGTCTAAGCCTATGGAAAATCTGCAGAAGAGGGGATGGTAGGATAGAATGGAAGGGCTGTGATTGGGTTGAACGGTGAACCTACAGCAATATAGCCTGGACACTCATTTGATCAACTGATTGAACATACAAGCCCCCCCGCTGGTGGTGGGACCAAGGGGCTGTGTGGGTTTGGGCACAACTGCTTGCAAATTGGTTTTACATGAAGGATGCTTGTACTCAAAATTATCACCTATTTAAAAAAAGGGGGAAAAAAAAAACTTAGAGAAAAGATTGCAGGACAGTCATGGCAGAATGCATGATCTGGAATGGGGTGGGTGTGGGATGGGGGGAAGGGAAGGGGAAATATCCTGAACTGAATGTGGATAATGATGTATGAAATACACAAAACATCAATAAAAAATAAAAAAAAAATAAAAAAATATATAATATTTAAAAAAAAAAAAGCCATGTTACATAAAATGTACAAAAAAATCAATAAAATATACATTAAAAAAGAAAGCAGGTTGAACACAGGCCAGGTGTGCAAGCTGGTCAGAAGAGTTCCTTCATGGTCTGTGCTTTAGATCTTGCCTCCAGGTTCTTGCCGTGAACTCCTCCTCTGGTCCTCTCCATGATGAACTACACATGGTAAAGGTGAAATCAATCCTTTCCTCCCCAAGTTACTCAGAAGGCAGAGAACTCACAGAACTCTGTGAGTTCAAGGCAAGCCTGGTCTACATAGTGAGTTCCAAAAAAAAAGTAACTAAGACACAACAGAAGAAGAGACTCTCTTCTTGGCCTCGTGTCACTTAGCAAGAAATAGCTGCATTCAGGGCCTTCATTTTTTTTCTGGTCTTTAGAGAACCATAGCGTAGCATCTTGTTAGAAGAAGTGGCAGAATCCAGGTCACGCTCTTACAGTTGACGTGCCATCCAGGGCTTCCCTTCAGAGGTCTCGCCCCAAGCCCTCCATACTTCCTTTACCAGACCTCTAGTCCCCATAACTACGTCTGTTCCCCTTGAAGGGCCCCAGATGTAGCTTAGCTGTTTCCTGTCATTCTTGGCTATGATAGTGTCCCACCTTTTCTCTGTCAGTCTTCTAGCACTTATGTAAAAAAAAAGAAAGGGAGGAAGGAAGGAAGGAGGAAGGAAGGAAGGAAGGAAGGAAGGAAGGAAGGAAGGAAGGAAAGAAAGAAAGAAAGAAAGAAAGAAAGAAAGAAAGAAAGAAAGAAAGAAAGAAAGAAAGAAAGAAAGAAAGACCAAATATTAGCACAGATCCTCTGAAATGCCTTGTGTGGTCCAAGATTCTCTAGACCCTACAGAACACAGGTAAATTGTATAATCATCTTCTTTTCTGCAGATGAATAACCTAAGAAGCAAAACGTAAGTAATTTGCCCAGGTGCTACCCTAGAATTTGTGGAGTTTTGTTATTTATTTATTTATTTATTTATTTATTTATTTATTTATTTTTATGAGTGTGTATTTGTATGTGTAAGAGTGCACACATGCCATGGTGCATGTGCAGAGGTCAGAGGACCACTTGTAGGAGAGATTCTCTCTTTCCACCATGTGGGTCTCTGGGGATGAAACTCAGGAAAGTCAGGTTTGGTAGGTTTGGTAGCAGGAACCAAGTGAGCCATCTCACCAGCCCAGAACTTATGGTTTTTGTTTTGTTTGGTTTGGTCTTTTCTTTTCTTTTTTTTTTCAAGACAGGGTCTCCCTGTAGCCCCAGCTGTCCTGGAACTCACTCTGTAGACCAGGCTGGCCTTGAACTCACAAAGATTCGTCTGCCTCCCAAGTGCTAGGATTAAAGGCGTGCACCACCACACCCGGGTAGAATAGAACTTATGTTTTAATGGCTAGAACAAACTGCCCCAGTTTTCTAAACCCTTGGCCAGACACAGAACCAAGTGGGAGGATAAGAGCTGAGAAGATAAAGTATTTTGTTCAACAAACAATTAACTGAATACCCATTCTGCTTGTTCTTGGAATAGTGGGTCAAAACAAGTCACAATCTCTATCTTGGAGGGGCATGAGAAACTCAGGAGTGAAAAAGATACAAACTCGGTGAAAATAAAATTACACAGACTAGAGATACCTCCGGGGTTAAAAACACTGGCTGTTCTTGCAGAAGACCCAGGTTTGAAGACCAGCACCCACATGGTGTCTGGATACAGTAAGTGAGAAACACATGTCACAAGTTCAGGAGATTGAAATAGCAACAAGATGTGGTCATTGATTGGATATAAAGAGCAAAGGAGAGGTGACCAATACAAGGATAGCTTAAAGACTCCTGGGCATGTGAAGAGTCTTCTTTATAATAATTGTTTGGTTCATAATAGTTGGTATCTAGCCTAGTGTCCCTACCCAGCATTCTACTGTTCTGCAATAGCATTTCCATACTATGCCCAAGACCCTACCTGTCATCTCCTGGCACTTCAAAAGGCACTGTGGAGTATTAAAAAGGTGGAAGATCACGGGGTCAGACAGAGGCTGGCATACTACCACTATCACTTAATTGTGCGCCTTTGGGCAAATTACAGGATCTTTCATCTATAGAATTGAGCTAAAGATCCTATTCTCATTTGGTTCTTCTGAAGACCAAATGTAAACATCAGAAACATGAGAAGACTGATAACCTGGTTCCTACAATGGTCTTTCTCTCCATATCAGAGCCTTTTCCTATAATGGGCCATCTAACCCCACTTCCCAAGCCTCATGAGGGCCTTCACATTGAGCATCTGGACGCTCGGGGCATCCTGGACTCACCTACCACAAGTGACAGAATAAACTTCAGCTTCATGCATGAAGAAACCACTTATCTCCCACCAGGATCAGCAGCTTACACTCAGTAAGATCTGGGAGAAAAATTGGCAGTGTCACCGGAAAGTAAGTCTGAGGAAAAACAAGAGTAAAGGAAAGGGAAGTAGAGCGAGAGGCAGAAGAAGCAAGAGGAATTCCAGGGCGACTGAGACCAGGCTGCTTCATCAGTTGCTATGCTACCAGCCACAGGAAGAAAGGCTTACACAGAGGGGGGCTGGGGCTTTGGAGATATTGTTATTTTGCAAATTCCTCCTCTTGGTCTATCCCTATGTGCAAGGGGGAGATGCATAATTAGTCTCTAAGCTGCTGAAATGGCTGAAAGTGACTAGAAATGTAGATTCCTCTGAAGTGTCAGGAAGGGGTGTCCGGATGGACTAAGAGGCTTATCCACATAGCCTTCTCAGTTTGTGTGGAGAGTTTAAGAGATGATTGCCCCCTTTATGTAAAGGAACTGAAAAATTAGCTTTACCCAAATCTCCTCTCATTCCCCTAGGGCTGTCTCCATGCTCTGCCATGTTCAGTCTGAAGAGAAAGGTGAACAGAGCCTGAACAACTGAGCAACCCTGCTCATTGGCAGAGGCTTTGAAACAATTCTGAAAAATCCTGCAAGGTCTCAGGCACTGCATAAGACATAAGAATCCAAGATTCTGACTTAAACAAGGGGACGTGGGCTCTCAGGACAGAAACAATAGCTTTAGCAAGTATCTTCTACTGGCTTCTGTAGCCACTTGCATCTATAGCCAGAGACAACATAAGGAAATAATGCAGAGAAGGCAAACTTAGTGTTCATGAAACTTCAAATAATGTTCTAGATATTTCCAACACAGTATTCATATACTTCTTCCCTGGGTACAAAGAACTTGATGAAATAAATATTGGTTTCAGATGAGTTACACAAAACAACCAAATTTTTAGCTGAAGCAATTTTGTAAATAAAATTCTACTTGACCATAGAGAGAAATTATTTTTAAATTTTTGCAGGCATAAAAATGTTTCAATTAAATTGCAACTTTATGCAACTTCTTTCTAAGACTATGAGGAGATAATATACTCCCAAATCTATTTGAGAAGCCCAGTAAAAATAGGCAGACCTTGCAAAGATATTACCCAAAAAGTAACTTTGAGGCTTAACTCCTAAAATATAAAAATATAACCCCACACAAGAGATACATAAACCAATGTAATTAATATATAAAATAGATAATAGATCATGGATCAAGTTGACTTATTGCAGGACTGCAAGATGGGCTTATGATCAGAAAATCTATTAGATAAAAAATGTAGTCATTTCCAAAGATGTCCAGGAATGTCAATAACTGCTCATGCATGATCAAGATCTTAGCAGAGTCAGACTAGAGGGAAAGTCCTTTAATCTGGCCTTAGTCATTACATTTCTGTTGCTGTGATAAAATACCCTGACCTGGCTGGAGAGATGGCTCAGCTGTAAGAGCGCCGACTGCTCTTGTAGAGGACCTGGGTTCAATTCCCAGCACCCACCTGGCGGCTAAGAACCACCTTTAAGCCAGGTGTGGTGGCTGTAGCCTTTAATCCTAGCACTCGGGAGGCAGAGGCAGGCAGATCTCTGTGAATTCAAGGCCAGCCTGGTCTACAGAGTGAGTTCCTGGCCATCTGGGGCTATAGGGAGACCCTGTCTCAAAAAAAAAAAAAAAAATACCCTGACTATGGCAACTTAATTGTTTTCCGTTTCCGGAGGTAGAGTCCATAGTAGTGGAGGAAGCTTGGCACCCAGTGGCTGGAGCAAGAAACTGAGTGCTCACATTTTCAACAGGAAACATGAAGCACAGAAAACAAAACTAGAGGTAGAGCCAGGATTCAAAGCCTGCCCACAGTCACACAGTTCTTCCAGCAAGGCCACACCTCCAAAGCACCACAAACAGTAACAACTGGGGATCAAATGTTCACATACGTAAGTGGCTATATGAGAGATATTTCTCCCTCAAACCACCACATCTTGTAAACGCCATGTGTAGGATAGGTTATTTTTCTTCGAAACCACCTGGCAGACTTTGTATTTAGGGGAAGAGCGGGGAGGAGCCTGGGGCGATGCCCAGCCCATCAGGTTCCCAGCAAAGTGCACATGCTTGATGGTCCCTCAGAAGGAACATGAGATTTTGTAACTCTGGGACTTCGGGGGGGGGGTAGGGACTATATAAAAAGGGTCCACCACATGAGTCTCACTCTGCATTTTAACCAGCATGAGGAGCTGAGGGCACAGGGGTAGCTGGTGAACTCTGGGCAGCCATGTTGGACAGGGGACCCAGCTGGGTGTGTGCCTTAAGTGAGTGTGTGTTCCTTTACCATTATTTTGTAAGCAAACCCATTAAAATTCTCTACTTTTAACTGAGATTGGAGAAGTCTCTACTTGCCTTTCAGGGGAAACCCGAAAGTGGTGGAGAAGGTGGGCGGGGCTCCTGGGTCCTTCGGGCATAGCTGCGAGGTGTCAGCATCCCCACCCTGGAAGGAAAGTTTCTCTGCAACACCATGTAAAACACCAACCTGGGACGGTACTTGACAGCATAATATTGAAAGCTTCCCCATGACTTTCCCAGTTCTACTGGATGTTCTAGCCAGTGCAATAAGACAAGAGAAAGGCATAAAAGGTATAAAGACTGGAAAGGAAATGAGATAACTTTCATTATTCACAGATTACATGATTACATATGCAGAAAATTCTTTCTCCCTGAAAATTTCAAAAGATGATAAAAATTAACAAGTTTAGCAAAGTTCCATATGTTAATATCTCTTGAATATAAACAATTCTGCAATGAAACTTAAAAGGTGACATTTACTACTTTCATGCAACATTACAGTTAAAATGTGAATCCCAAATGTGATTTTGAATTAACCTATAGTTTATTTTCAGACTCTGTCATTTTAGTATATGTGTGAAGTGAATATCTGTGTATTCTGGAGTAATATAAAATTAAAGGGAACAACAATAACCACCACAACAATAAAGTGTGACATTTATGGAATTAATGCTAATAGACACTGTAATAATATTTCCTCTAGGGAAGGGTAATTGACTCAGAAATAGCATGAAGTAATGAGGGTATCCAAAGTGTTTATGACTAGATTTAGATGATTATATGAATGTATACTTACAGAAATATCATTAAAGTATTAATATGACATTAGTGCCCTTAATTATGTTGCATTTCAATAATAAAGATTAAATGATTACAAAACTATCAACAAATAAATGTATCTAGGAATGTACATATGTATATGTGTGTGTTTATGCATAGATATATTTATATATATATACATTCTCTACACTTAAAACGATAAACATCACTGAAATGTGTTTAAATGTCTAAATAAGGAAAGAAATATTCCATGTTTGTGAATCAGAAGCATCAATATAATAAATATAATAAAGTTGTAGATTACTCTGAGTTGAACTACATATGATCCTAACTCAATATCTGGCAAGTTTCCTGGAAAATTTGATAAATGAGCTTGAAGTTTATATAAACATGGAAAAGGCCAGAAACCCATTGGAATAATATTGAAAAGGAAAAAAAAAGCTGGAGGCCTTATATTTTAGAATAAATGCCAAGACTTATTAAGTTCTAGTAATTAAGAACATGATATCGACCAGGAACCTTATGATCTCCAATACCAACCTGCCAGGCAAGATGTACCCACCAGTGAAATAGTGGCAGAACTATTAGGGCAGTAACCATCCAGTCTCTGACTTCATTTGAGATCCATGCACAAAAGAGGGAATTCATGCCTCATACTTACCGTAAAGCTAGTCAAAAACCCATGGCTGAGGAGGACTTAGGCCTAAGTGTGATCCTTCTACTGCTGTTCAGCTAAACTGCCTTGGCAATATTTGTGTTTCTACCCATAGAAAAATGCTTTTCCTAGCTTTAATCAGAGAAGCTGCATTTTGCAATAATTGTGGTGAATGCAGACTTACAGCTGCTCAAGGTTCTGGGAATAAGTGATAGCTGGGTGCTTAGCCCTGAGCAGGACATTTATACCACCCCCTCTAAGGCTTGGGGATCAATGCAAAACAGAGGATAGAGAGACTGTAAGAGCTGGGAGACAGGGACATGGGCTGTGAGATGCTGTATTCTGGGAATGGCACAGTCAATACAATCATGACCTCAAAGCATCTGTGCCCAGTTGCAGTAAGCCAACACAAGACCAGGCCTGTTAATAGTAAATCATGGACTAGGGAAGAGTTCACAGCATTAGCCCCTTCCTGCTGAATCATTGGCTATTTATGGATTCTGGAGAAATGGCAGTTATTGGCTTCAATTATGGACCCACTCAGGAGCCCACCAGATTCCAAAAGACAGTTCCATTGTCACATAGATGATCCTGGTTAAAATCAGCGGGTCTAAAATAAATGAGGAACGTTCAACAATAATTTCCATTATGGTATAATTTTTTAATCTAATATTTTAAAATTTCTTGCCAGAGGGTTACAGGACTCAGAATGCATTTTATACATGAATGAGGAAAATAATGGAACTCAGAAACAAACCTATTTATGCCTAATACCTTAATCTATGATACAATTGGCACTGCTTTGTGGTACAATATGTTATGTGTCTGAATTGAACAACCCTGAAAATTGAGTCCTTCTTCATACCATGTACAAGGTCAATTCTGATGTGTTGTAGACCTAAACATAACTAGTAAATGTTTTGTAAAATAGGATCTTTCTAACTTTATGGGAAGAAATTTTTAAACATTAGATACAAAAATGTAAGTATGTAGCATAACACCCAGAAGATTAATCCAGATGTGCATCAATAAATCATTCCTTTTTGCTGTAGGGTAGATTTCTATGCCATGTTCACATAGTTTAACTGCCCACCTGTTGAAGGTCTCCTGGACTATTCCCAGCCTTTGGATATGATGAATGACACTGTCATGACCAATAATATACAGATTTCTGTGAACTTCAGTTTTCATGTCTCTGGAATATGTGCTTTTAGGAGCTCAAATTCTGGTTTATATGGAATTCAGAAATGCCAAACTGCTTTCCAGAGCAGGTAGAACATTTGGTAGTCTCACCAATGATGTAGGAATGACCTAGTTTCTTGCCAAATCTAGTACTGTTGCTATATATTTTATTCCTTGATAATTTCTAAACATGTATAATGTAATGTGATCATATTCACTCTGATAGCTCCCTCCAATTCCCACTGAACTCCTTTCCCCAAAGCCCCCCAACTTTAATGCCTTGTTTCATTCTCCTTTATTTTCTGTTTTGTTTTGAGATAGTGTCTGCCTGTACCCACAGCTGGCCTGGGACTAACTATGTAGACCAGGCTGGCCTCAGAGAGCTTTGTCTGCCTCTGCCTCCCAAATGCTCAAATGCTGGGATTAAAATCTTGAGCTGCATGCCTGGTATTTGGAATTTTTATAAGCATTCTTATAAGTTTGTAATGATAACTGTGATTATAATTTCACTTCCCTAACAGCTCACTACTGAATAATATTTTAAGAGTTTGTTTTCCATCTATATATCCTCTTCATTGAAATGTTGGCTGATATATTTTACCCATTTTCTTTTTGTTCTTTTTGCTGTTGAATATTAATAGTGCTTTACATATTCTAAATAGTCCTCGTCTGTCACACGGAGATGGGCAAATGCATTCTCCTTCTTCATGTGGCATCTTCTTATCCTCCTTGCATGAGCTTTTACAGAGTGAAAAAGCTTTAATTTTAACGTTCAATTTATCAATTTTTCTAGTTATGAGGCATGCTTTTGATACCAAGCCCATCTTAATTTTTTGTGCTTTTTGCTACACCCAAATTCAGTAATTCTCACTAGTCAGTTCATATTCCTGACAAAAATGTGTAAAAACACTCAGTTGACAAACATACCCTTGCTGGTTCTATTTCCTACCCTACAGAGTGCCTTAATAACACAGAAATACTGAAAAAAAAATGCCTGAATTATTTTGAAACTTCAATGGTATTGTTTATTTATTCTTTACAAGTAGAATACTTTTTAAAATTATGTTTCAATCAGGTTGATGGATGGTTGTTTAAAGTTGAAAAATTCCAAAGAATATATTCAAACTACTTAAAAAGATATGACAGTACAATTCTGAGCAACATGGGATCTGGGAGGCCCATATTCAATATAACACTGTCCTACAGTGTCCCTTCATTGAACTTGTCTGGGAAGAAAATGACAGTACACCTGCAGTAGGTGAGTGATTCGGTGCCGAAGAGCTGTTAATCTGGACAGTGTAAAGACAAACTTTAAAGTTTATTTAACATATGACTTTGGTTACTACAGAGCTGTTGAGAACTAAAAATTCAGACTTCTGCAGGATAATCCTGAACAATACATGCATAAGATAAGACCATGACTTTTGTGGTAAGATAAGACCATGACTTTTGTGGTGAGATGTAGAGACTGAACAATACATGCATAAGATAAGACCATGACTTTTGTGGTGAAATGTAGAGACTAATTGTGGTGTCCACATCCTTGTCTTACCAAGTCCCTCTGAGAATGGGCTAAACCTAATGACCAGGTTGGAACCTGAGTGTAAAAGCACTGTCAGGTCACTTCTGAAATGAGGTCACTACCATCTATGTTTTGAATATTTTATTTTGTTTTATTTTATGTATATGAGTACATTGCCTGCATGTACATAAAGGCACCCGTGTCATGCAATGCCCATGGAGGTCAGAAGAGGGCACTGGATCCCCTGGAACTGGTGTTACAGATGGTCATTAGCTGCCATATGGGTGCTAGGAATCAAAGCTGGGTCCTCTGCTAGAGCAGCGAGTGCTCTAAACCACTGAGCCATCTCTCCAGCCCGAAAACCACCACTTTATTTGTCTGCCTCTCCCTCCCTCTCTCTCGCTCTCATTTTTCGTTCCCATTCCTCATTTTTCTGCCTCTTTTCTCTCTCCCCTTTTCCTCCCCCTTCTTCCTTCTTCCCTCCTTCCCAGTCCTTCTTTCCTGTTTCCCTTCTTTCACTTATTTTCCTTCCTTCTCTTTCTACCTCCCTCTCCCCCATCTTTGATTTCTATGTCTACTTTCTCTTCTCTCATCTCTTTTCTCTGTCATGCTATAATCCACTTGATAAAGAGGAGAACATAGTAAAAAAAAATGACATCTTTGGCCAACATGAGTGGCTTTTGAAGTTGAGCTAGGACTCAACCCTCTGCCAGTGGAGCTATGCGGTATCTACAGCCTGAGCCGACAACTGAGATTAGCCTTCGGAGAGACCCTAGCCAGAACAACCACACGTGCTGCACCAGTATCTGCAACCCATTTATGTGAGAATACACTTTTGTTGTTTCAAGATAGGGATGACCAATACATCACATACTCATAGATGTATTTCACAATATAGTGGTTTAGATGAGAAATGCCCACCAGAGGTTCATATTTGAAGACTGGTCCCCAATTGGTGGTATTGGTAGGAGAGGTTATGGAACCTTTAGGTGATGAACCCTTGCTAGAGGAACTATGTCACTAAGGGGTGGGCTTTGAGAGGTTTTAGCCTCACCCAACATTCAGATGGTTTCTCTGTTTCATGTTTGCAAATGAAGATGTGATCTTTTAGCTTCCCACATAGCTACCTGTTGTGCCTCCCTGGCCATTATAGACTATCCCTGTGGAACAATAACCTAAAATAAACTCTTCCTTCTATAAGATGCTTTTGGTCATGGTGTTTATCATAGCAAAAGGAAAGTAACTGATAGACTATAATAATTTGGCAGCATATAACCAGACTTTCTGTAATTAAAAAGGAAAGTCTTAGTTGTAAGTAAATATGATACCCCAAAACATAAGGAAAAGAAAAAGCACAAATGCACACACATACACACACACACACACACACACACACACACACACACACACAGCTTAATGCTTCTTTTAAGATCAGCTTCAGACTCCCTTTTGAAGATGAAACTCACAAACAGACAAAAACTGGAGAAGACACAGCTGAATCTGTTTGAGATAAAAATAAAAAAGGCTGCCTAAACTTATTGAAGTACATCCTCCAAGGACACACTGTAATGCACTTAAAGATGTACTTGAACACTTGGTAAGTCTAGTGTTTTATTTTGCAGTGGTAAGCACACGTGTGCATTAACTCTGGCTGTTTTCATATTCTGTATATTCTGAGATACCTGTGAAGGGACTAATTTGCAAATTACTTGAAAGGAAGATAACTAGTAAATTGTCAACAAAATATCCCTGAAACTCAAAAGAATTTCTTTCTCCTTTTTAATTGTTTCTGTCACATAATAGATGGTAGAGATGGGAACATAACACAGAACCTACTATAAGTTTTTAAAAGAGGAGGGGTTCAAGACAGGCATCTATAGTGAACTCAAAGTTCCCAGCAGGTAATAGTAAAAGCTAGTCCTAAAATCTGCCTCTTTATTTCACCAATGGGCTAACAAAAAAAATGGGGGGGGGAAAGCTTAAAATTCACCTTCGTGGTCATGCACACAGCAAAAGCAGAAGTGAATTTGAAAGTCTGTCCTGCTACAAAGATATATCGTAGCTTCTTGAATGTGGTGCAGGAAAACTGTTATCATCCTTCATTAAAGACAAAACACATTCAAGTAATACTAAAGGTTTTCTTTAAAAATCTTGCCAAAAGCCTCATGTAGATCTTAATCAGCAAAGCAATCTGATTAAAGCCACATATACCGGAGGACACACAGTGTCAGGATAGTGATTTTCCCAAAGTATTAACAATTTTTTAGAGTCTATCTCTAATGTTATCATTCCTGCAGAGCTCCTCACAGCCTGAAGGGCTTTATGACCTCTCCAAATTGCCCCCATGAATTTCACTTCTTACCTTTGATTCTCCTAAAGGAGAGGAAATGTAACTTAGAGTATATGCTCCTAGCTGAAACCCCCGAATGAGATTTCCCGACAACTAGGGTAGTCTCGACACTTACCCCTTCTTCCCAGAAAGGCAATGTGGGAATATGTTGAGTTCTCAAGATCAATTCAAAAATTAAGTAACCATCTCCCTGACACATAAGCAGCCTACACTGAGCTTCTCTGAGAAATCAGAGTCTCATCATTGACGCCACAAGCCTTGGTCTTGACAGGAGCTGTTTGAGGATACTCCACTGTGCTTACACCTAAATGGCAACCAGCCAAGTCCCTCCCAGTCCACCCCCTACATTAGGCTAAGCAGTGCTTTTATTAAAGATCTTTATAGTAAGAGATCCTACCATTACAAAATATCTTTTTGGGTTGTCCCAGTGGCTCTCAAACATAGCTGCATATTAGAATCAGGTGGAGAGGTTTTATAGGTCCTCATGTTTAGGACTTAACCTTTACCAAATCACTCGGAAGCTCTGGGTGAGACCCAGGTATTAGTAGTGGCTTAGATGTTTCCAAAATGTGAGAACGACTAGGCTTCAGCATCCCTTCCTTCATCCAGATTCTTCCCGAACACTGATCACATGCCTCTAGGAGAGTCCTCATTTATTCTGTTCTGTGGTGACTAATGTTACATCACTAATCCCAGTATCAGGTCTAGCATGAAAGGACGGATGAATGAATGATCTTCCTCTTCTCTCTGCCTCCTAATGTTTCCAGGTAGATGAACCCAACAATCAATCAACTTATAGTTATGCAGTAATAATACACCAAAATCTACACAGTAAAAGAGTAAGAGTGGAGAACAAAAATCCAATCTCACGGTATTCTCTTTGCAAGCAACCTGAAGAGCAGGAATCAATGAAGCTGTCTCAATGGCCAACGTATCACTCTGTATTCCACCTTCCCCGGTATAATCCTAGTACGTTGAGGTGCCTCACACATTTTATACCGAGTCAGAAATATACAGGATCATATACATCAAATCATATCTGAAATATATGTGATCTAGATACCCTGCTAAACAGTCCATCTTTCAAAGCCCTGTCAAAACCCTTGGGCTCACCAGCCTCTTGGACATGTTCTAAAGCATGATACGTGCCATTCAGTAAGGTATATACCAATGAGCCAAATGTGGCATTCAGTAAGACATATACCAATTTAACCATCATTTTTATAGTTGAAGATGTGTTTGAGCTCGTAATGGAAAAGGACCAGGTTTCCTTCCTCTATAGTAATATGATCATAATGATATAAAGTTCTATCTCAAAGACTGAGGAGGCCAACTCTGCCCTTTTTTTAAGCAAAAGCATTAAACGAATGAGAGAACAGGTAGGGGGAAACCTGGAATCAGGAGGCACAGAACAAATGCAGTGTGAACTCTTCCAGAGGCTTTTGTAGCCGACACCGGCCCTTTCCATTCTGTGGGGTGCCATCATTCAAGTCTGTGGCTTTCTCCCTGACAATAGAGTCACTATGGCATGAGGATCATGGCCAATAATGCCTGCGCCCCTCACTGAGAAAAGCACAGTGTCTTCTACAAGAATTTTGAATAGGAACCATTTTTCTTTCATGGTGTTTCTAATACCCTTGTAGGGTTAAATAATAAAAGCAATCGATAAAGGAGTGAGCCCACAAAACAATTCAGGCCATGGCTAAAAATATAAAATTGATACTGTCAGGAGCTATCCCCCATAAAGGAGGTGGCATGTCCATCTTCTCTGGCATTAGCAACAAAGCCCTCCACCTGTGTGGCCACTGGAGGAAGGATCTTGCAAGGCAACTCAGTCACAAGTAATTTGAGAGTTTCCTTGACATAGTGATTGACCCTTTCCAACCTAGTATTCGGGTTTTCACAGAATACTCTTTGATAAAAACAAACACCAACCTCATTTAATGTGACCATCGACGTGAGAGGCTCATGGAAGTCACCTTCTCTTCTAACCTCAGCTTGATGTGTGCTAGTTCCTGAGGTCCCAAATACAACAGTGGTCCCCTCATGAACGCCCAACCCAGCTCTGCCTTGGCTGAGAAACCAAGAGCCTTGGAGACCCTCTCCTCACCCCCGAGACCATGTGGTATGGAAAGATCTGACACAGCTCAGGAAATAGGCAGGCATGGAGTGTCTTCACTATACAGAAGATATTTTCTCCGTTTTTTTTTAAAGTGCTCTCTCTTAAAAATGCTAATGGACCATGCACAGATATAAAATCCCTGACCTACTTTGAAGTTGAACTTATTAAACAAGCCGACCTTATTACTCAGAAGAGACTGTAAAACAGGAGAATGAAGCCCAAATGGAACCTCTCCCATCTTTCTTTAACAGGAGCAGCCAAGAAAAGCACAAAGCAGTGTTGGAGGCCAGGGAACAGTAGCGATGCAGGTTGTATGTGTACATAGGCTGGAAGGCAAAGTGAGGTAACCATTTTGCACCTTACTTTTTGAGGCAAGGTCTCCCAGTGAGCCTGGGGCTCACAGATTTGATTAGAGTAGCTGGCCAACAAGCCCCAGCAATACCCCTGTCTACACCTGCCCAGTGCTGGGATTACAGGCACACATCACTGTGTCAGGCTCTTTTACATGAGCTCTGCAGATCAAAGTCAGATCTTGAGCATTATGCACTTTACCAGTTGAACCACTTCCCCAGACCTAGAACCACAACTATTATTCAGCTTTCTTGCAGACCTACCTGTAGGACCTGGAAGGTGTCACTTTCCCTCCCTGAACATCAGAACTTTATCCAGTAGACTTTCAGCCCATTTCTATCTCTCGTAGTGGGTGATTCTGTTTTATTTCAGAAGAATGCAATATTTAAATGAAAACACAAACAAACTAATCTACTATCAAGGGTATATTCTACCAGACACTGTAAGACAGGTGAGGCACTAAGAGGAACATTCTGCCTCCAAGGACCTGGTGGTGTCTGGCAGAGCCAGGGGGGTGGGCCACAGTGATGAATGGATTTATTTCCTAACAGCAATTTGAAAGCCGCCACAAGGCTACAGTAGACATAACACAACTTGCGTCTGCAGCAAGAATTCCCTCTGGCTCTCCACCTGACAACTTCGGTTTAGTTGAATGAATCTTTCAGTGCATTTTAAACTGCTGCACAGCCACGAGTGGCCGTCTGCAAGTTATAATCAAATTTATCACACTGGGGAAGAGGAGAGTGGTAATGCATTTCCATGGGGTTTTAGGGCAATAACGTGAGTCATTCCTGCTCATTCCAAAAGAAAATCCTCCAGCCACAAGGTACATTATCCAGATCAGAATTGCAGGGAGGCAGAGAGAGTTAGTAATGAAGAGTGGGTGTTGGTAACCCACACAGTGTGGGGTTAGTCAATATTGATGGGTGTGCTGTGGGGTATTTAATGGTATTACTCAGAAATTGCTATGGTGTCATGTAATTGGAGGACCCCCTTTTGGGTCCAGATTTCAGGGTCAGATGATCTTTCCTGTGTTGGGTGTTTACATTCCACACACTTTCTTGAGTCCAAATTACCAGAGACAGTGGGAAGTTCTTCTGCAAGGGGAATAAGTAAGCCTGGGCTTCAGAAAAACAACTGCAGCTTCTCCTGCTCCTGATGTTGGTGCATTTGGGGCTTAAACTTGTACATCAGCAAGCATGGCACAGAGTGTTTGCCTGGCATACCAAGACACCTGGTTTCAGTGGCTAGCACCGCATAAAAACTGGGTGTGTTTTGTTTTCTTGACTTTAGCCAGTTTTATCAGAGTGAGATGATATCTTTAAAGTGGTTTTAATTTTCATTTCCTTAATTATTAATGATGCTGAACACTTTTTAAGATGTTTCTCAGCCTTCTTTATTTCCTCACTTGTTCAGCTCTTTATTCCAAACAAGAAACACCAAATGCTAGAGAGGTTGTGGGGAAAGGAGAACACTCATCCACTGCTGGTGGGAATGTAAACTCATATAACCACTATGGAAAGCAGTGTGGAGAACCCTTAAGAGACTCAAAATGAGCCTACCACCTGACCCAGCCATACCACTCCTGGGTATATACCCACAAGACTCATCCTACCACAAAGATGCATGCACATCTATGTTTATTGCAGCTCTCTTCACAATAGCAAAGAGCTGGAAGCAACCCAAGTGCCCCTCAACCAATGAATGGATAGAGAAAATGTGGTATATCTACACAGTGGAGTTCTATGCAGTGGTAAAGAAAGATGACTCATGAACTTTACAGGTAAATGGATAGAACTAGAAGCCATTCTGCTAAATGAAGTAACGCAGGCCCAGAAAAACAAACAATGAATGGTAACCCTCATTTGTGGATGCTAGCACCAAATACCTAGTAATAAGGCAAACTGAGCAATGTATTTTTTTTACCTGAAAGCAACTGCACCAATATAATGTGAATACCTTAATGGGATCTAGAATTAACCTACCACTTATTTTCAGACTTTGTAATTGTGGTATATGGGGAGAGGGTATGTATGCATACTTTAGAGTAATATAAAATCAAAGGGGAAAAATGTGAATTCCTAAACATGTTTTGGAATTAATATACAGTTTACTTTCAGATGTCATAATTTTGGCATATGTGTGAAGAACATATATGCATATTTTGGAGCAATACAAATTGGAGGGAACAGCAACAAAAGGCTGGTTCAAAGAACCGACTGAAATAGTAAACTTCAGCATAAAACAATAAACCTCTGTATAGAAAAACCTTAAAAAGACTGAAAAAAGATCTAAGACATGTATGACAAAATGCATGAACTCAGGTGGGGTAGGGGGAATGGAAAGGGGAATGAGTCAAAATTGGTTTGAGAAATGTATGAATTGCAGAAAACTTCAATACAAAAATGATATAAAAAAAGAACACATACAGAAGCACAGTATAAAAAGGACAATAAAGATAATATCTGTCAAAGTTAAAAAAAGAAAAACTGGGTGTGAAACGCCTTGGGCACGAGGATCAGAAGTTCAAGGTCACTATCAATGCTGTAGTGAGTTTGAGGTCAGTCTAGGGTACACATTGATTTCAGAAACAAAAAGAAAGCAAAGAAAGAACATGGCAGAGGAAGACATGGGAAGTCCTGCAAAGACGGGATACCAGAGAGAGTCGTAGTGTTCCAGATAAAAGACCCATGATCTACTGCCTCCATCTTCACAGCCCTTGCCTGGAGACCTAGAGCAGCCCGTGACAATGCTCGCGTCATCCTCATGCTCAGGGGAATTTGAGTCACCAAAGGACAATTAGAACTGCAGCTCTTTTTCTTCTCATTTTATAGACATGGACACTGAGACTGAGAGGTACATGTCCAAAGCCACAGAACTAATGCATGACAGAGAAGGAGGGCGTGTGTGTCAGCTTGGAGCACTGGCATTATCCCTAATCCTAAACCTTTTGGAGTTCCATCCACTATCTCCTACTAGTCAATTTGCCTAGATACAAATCTTCTCCACTTGCTAATCTAATCACCATGGGCACTTGCCAACCACAGTTACCTTGCCTTCCCACCCTCAGCGGGAGTCTTGCTAAACTTGAATCAAGGTGTTCTTTGCTCTCTATAGCTGGTGCTCTTACTATGAGCTTGCTCTGAAAGCTACTCTTTGGACTGCTTCGAGACTCTTCAAGCCAGGGGACTACAACAGCATGAGCCTCATCTTCTCAGCATGGAATTCTCAATAGCATCTCCAGAAAATCAACAAAAATAGTGCAGGGGAAGCCACGTGCTCCGAGTTTAGAAGGCAGGCAGCCCATACCTGCTGGAGGAGCTAATTTAGCAGGACGACGTGAGAGCTTATTTGTCTGTAGAGTGATGAGCACTGTCTCAGTTCAGTACCTCATGAGTACACTCCTCACACACTACCCAGTTCGGAGAGCCTCATTCAATAAAGGGCTTCCATTCACCCTAGGATAGCTGCCATCTGACCTGTAATTGGTAGGATAAAGATCCACAGCTCTACAAAGCTGAAAGCAATGTCCTGTCCCTTCCAACCAATATGGGAAACAGAGGCAGGCCTAGATGTCCTTAGAAAGATACATCCAGGGACATGGACAGGTCACAGATTCTGGATTCTAAGGCTCCATCGACCACAACTAACGCTTGTAGGAGCATCCACGGAATACAACCCCTCTCAAGTTCGAGTAAGAGAATTCTGGTTGAGCAACCCCTCACATTCATTCTAGTGAGCCCTGCCCTACAGTCAGAGGTATGGTGACTGACTCTCCTTTCAGGGGCTCTGATTATCTTTTTTTGGGGGGGGCTTTTTGAGACAGGGTCTCCCTTTAGTTCCAGCTGTCCTGGAACTCAGTCTGTAGACCAGGCTGGCCTTGAACTCACAGAGATCTGCCTGCCTCTGCCTCCCAAGTGGTGGGATTAAAGGGTTAATCTAACAGCATGTCCTGTCCACCAGCACTCTCATCATTTTGTGAAAGACATGGGACCCCATGTTGCTCAAGGGCAGTCAGAAGTACTCTGCTCATCCAATAAGGGATGATACTGACGGCCAGTGAGATGGTTTAGTAGTTGACAGTGCCTGCAGCCAAGATTGGAACCCACAGGGTAGGACAGGCCTGACTCCTGGGGTCATCCTCTGACCTCCACATGTTCACTGTGGTAGGCATATGCACACACACACACACACACACACACACACACACACAAGGCTGGGTTTAACACTGCTGAAGTCTCCTCTGACTCAAAAGGCTGACTGACAACTTCTACATGGAGAATTTTGAGAAAGACTGAGAAAGAGATGAAAAGCAAGTTTGGCACAATGCATGAGCTCTGGTGGGGTGGGGGGATAGGGTGGGGGACACAGGTCTAGATTTAAAAAAATATATAATAAAAAAAAGTTAAAAAAGGCTGACTGAATGAACATAAAGGAAATAGACCCCCCACAAAATAAAATAGCATAAAATAACATAAAGGTAGGGGAAAAGGAGGAGGGGAGAGAGGGGAAGAGAAATTGTTACCAGGACTTAGATACATGGGATTCGAGAGAAGAAATGCAGATGTTAACAAACCCACTCTTCTGTTCCCAAACTAAAAGTAGCTGATGGTAGGCAGTGGGCCCCACAGCAGAGAATTCTCATGGATCGGTTGCTGTTCCCCCTTCTGTTCCTCCTACTGTGATCAGGCTTCATTAGCGTTTCAACTGAATTTAATTGAATCATACAACTTCTTGGAGAAGGAAGTTAAGAGACCATCTCTTCCACTCCTTCCATTTACTGGGGAGAAAGTTGAACTGAAAGAAAGAAGGCAGTTATCCCTGTCATTGTGATGACTGGATCATTTCTAGAAACACCATCAGAGGGGAGCCTGGCCAAAGCAGTACAACCTAGAGCTCCCCAGTATCCTGGACCAGTAACGGACTCCATCTCAGATGATCTGGCCTAGAGAGTCTAATGTTGCTGACAACTGGTAATTTCATCCCTATGAACAATTTCCTGTATGAAATCACTTCCACTGGAAATATCTGGAGTTTATGATTTCCCTGCTGGGCCTTGATTAACAAATATACTAGATAGGTCCATTGGAGCGAATTTCTTTTAGCATTCCGGTTGCTTTCTCTATGAAACACTGCTAATATTTCAAAAAAGATACTGGAGATATACTATAAAACATACAAACAAAAGGAAATATACAAATGTGAGCATGTAGCCACCTCAGTCATTTTAAGAAACTGAGTTCCTCTTTTGAAAATAATCTTTCAGTTCGGAAGTCTCGTTTTAAACATTCAAGAAAAAGGTAAATAAAACTACTAGTCAACATGGTTATTAAAAAGTACCACATAGAATTGTAAAACAGCCTAAGAATATAAATAAAATATATTGTTAATAAACTTCAATTATGTTTCTCCCTCAAAATACTTTGATGTCCTAGCCCTTAGTACCTCGGGTAATCTTATTAGGAAGAGGTTTGTTGCCGATATGATTAGTTGGGATGAAGGGTCATATTGGAGCAGGGTGGGCACTTACCTAACATGGATGGTATCTTTAGACATTAAAGAATGCCAGTAATGGTCCACAAATCACCAGAAGTTAGGAAAAGGCAAGGAAGGGATGACCTCCCCAACCCCTTGTACAGATATTACAGGAAGTATAGAATCCCTAATATCTTGACTACCATCAGACTTCTTGTTTTCAGAATCTGAAAGGATAACTGCCTGTTGGATAAACACATTTACTTTTGTGATACTGTGTTGTGGTAGCCAAAGGAAACTAGTATAATTATAATAAAAGATAATGAGCTGGTACATAAGCCCTGGATGACTCTGGGACTGTGAGCGGGATGGGCAGCCCTCTTTTGCATCTGCTACGTCACTTAGCACACGTGACTCTAGAAAAAAGACAGTGCTGAGCTGTACTGGTCTAACCAGCTAAGCCTTTGAGTCTAGGCTTTTGGTGCAGGAAGGAGATTTGAAGAGTCAGAAGGTTTTGAGTCAAAGGAGATCCTTAAAGACAACAGGAGGCAGGTAACAAAAAACAGGGGTGGCATCTCTGAACCAAGAGAAACTCCCAGCTGACAGCCACCAAACATATGGGCTCTTTTGTGTTCCCGTGACCAGGAACAGAATGCAGCCAGACACCCAGACACAGGGATGAACTTAGATGCAGATTTTTCTCTAATGCTTCAAGATAAGAATTCATCCAGTAAACACCTGAATCTCAGCCTGGTGATATGTGGGAACCAGATCCCGGCCTCACTGTGCCCACAGAGCTCTGGCCCACAGAGCTCCGAGATAACCAATGCATGACTCTCAGCTCCAACTTTGAAGTAATTTCTTACACAGCATGAGAAAAACAACATGTGAAGGTACATTCACTGCCTAAAATTTTATGCAACTGTTAAATTATAAATATGTTCAAGACCATGAAGTAATACACAAAATACTCAGGGAAGTAACATTATCTTAAAATATGTGAAATGAAATGGTTCTGTATTCTGACAGAATCTATGCCAAAGTCCTCTCCATAAGACAAAAGAAGTTCAAATGAGTAGATGTGATGGGGGACAAGGTTATTGGTTTAACATTGTTTTCAGGGCTGGCAGTGTGGCTCAGTTGTGTTTGTCATACCAGCATAAGGACCTGAATTTGTATCTCATAAAGGTTGGGTTGGCAGTGCACACATGTAAGCCCAGGACACAGAAGGCAGAGATAGGTGGATCCGGGGAGTCTACCGGCTGGCCAGAGCAGCCAGATCAGTGAGTTCTAGGCTCAGTGAGAGGCCCTCTCTCAAAAAGTAATGTGGAGAACAATCAAAGCACTTGGCACTGACCTTTTTACTACATACATACACACATGTGCACACACAAGAACATGCACATACAACACACACATGCACACACAAATTATCTTTAGTCTTATGCCCCTTTAACAATGTAAAAAAAAAAAAAAACTTCTGAAAAGAACAGATTGTTTTTATTCCCAGAACAGTGGCTCTTCAAGTTTCTATTCAGAAGGACAAAAGCCCTTTCTACTCATTTTAATATTTTAATACCTAAGAAATCACAAGCCCACAAGCCCTGAGACTAAATGAACAGTGCAGAATTCAGGCTGCCAGCCACTTGAAGCAGCTTTCTCTCCCATGGCTCTACCTGATGCTAGAACACACTCCTGATGCTAGAACACATTCCTGAGGCTAGTACACGCTCCTGATGCTAGCACACACTCCTGATGCTAGCACACACCCCTGATGCTAGCACACACCCCTGATGCTAGCACACACCCCTGATGCTAGCACACACCCCTGATGCTAGCACACACCCCTGATGCTAGCACACACCCCTGATGCTAGCACACACCCCTGATGCTAGCACACACCCCTGATGCTAGAACACACTCCTGATGCTAGAACACACTCCTGATGCTAGAACACACTCCTGATGCTAGCACACACTCCTGATGCTAGCACACCCTCCTGATGCTAGAACACTCTCCTGATGCTAGCACACACTCCTGATGATAGCACACACTCCTGATGCTAGAATATACTCCTGATGCTAGAACACACTCCTGATGTTAGCATACATGCCTGATGCTAGAACACACTCCTGATGCTAGCACACCCTCTTGATGCTAGAACACACTCCTGATGCTAGAACACACCCCTGATGCTAGCACACACCTCTGATGCTAGCACACACCCGATGCTAGCACACACCCCTGATGCTAGCACACACCCCTGATGCTAGCACACACCCCTGATGCTAGAACACACTCCTGATGCTAGCACACACCCCTGATGCTAGCACACACTCCTGATGCTAGCACATACTCGTGATGCTAGCACACACTCCTGATGCTAGCACACACTCCTGCCCCTTGTGTGGCCCAAGTGTGAGATCTTCTCACTACCTTGACTTTGGGTGGTTGGTGGTGGAATTCTGATTCTTAATGCCAATTCTGACAGTCTTGAAGGGATAAGTAGGGGTATCATAACCCATTTTTTTAAGTTATAAAACTGAAACTCTATTGTCCTCTTTGTTACAAGTCACCACAGTGACTAGTAACTGTTCCATCACCTTAGGGCTCTGATAAAAGGACATGTGTTCAGCGAGAGCACCATCCAAGCTCTAATGGCTAAGGAACGAGAACAGCAATTTCAACCTTCCCAGTCTCTGACTTCCAAGCTCTTTGCTGCTGTTAGGATATCCAGCACATCCCACTAGTGTAGTGTTAATGTTACTCTTCTCCTTCCACGGGGGAGGGGGATGAGTCTAGGATAAACTCATTGTCTCAAATTCACACAGCTGGTATGGATAGGGCTGAGTCTGCAGTTGAGGTGGCCTGAGTCCATGGTTATTATTATCCACTGTCCAACCCTCCTCACATCCACTTCTTCATATCTAGAAAATGTTATATTATGCTCAGGTGGAGGGAACAATGTGACAAGATTTCCACTTTTCAACAAGGAGTATAATATATCCCTCATCTCCTGTGCTAATGAGTCAGATGAGACATGGGGAACACAAAGAACAAGGACATTTCAATAGAAAGAGATGCATCATTAGAAAAAGAGGCTAAATGGCATCTCCTTTCTGCTCTGAAGAGGCTCCCAGTGCCTAAGTGCCAACGTGGTCTCTCTCCCTGAATCCCATGGTATCCAACTGTGGGTTCTATCCAAGCTGGATACCTGCTTCCTTTTCCTTACCACACACTCTCATTTGCTAGCTGAAGATTCGCCCTTATTTTTTTTTTCTTGGTCTTTTCCAGACAGGGTCTGCCTGTATCCCCAGCTGTCCTTGAACTGGCTATGCAGATTCTCCCTTATTTTAAGAGAAGCAAACATTTCTCAGGAGCCTGAAAGAAGCTCCTCCTGAGAACTCTGAGTACTCAGAATCAGGCTTTGTATATTGCTCTAAGGAGTTAAGAATGACGGCTTTGCCCAGGGTCTGTTCACATTCAGGCTACCGTGGGTTCTGCAGAACAGTCGGGCTGAGTATTTAGGATGCCTGGATTCAGGTCCACCACAGCAACAGGCCATCAGTGTGGCCCTGATAAAAACCTCTGACTCTTGTATTACCTATCCATCACACACAGGAACAGAGAAAGTGTTATATAAGGTGATTTCCAGCTTGATGATATGATGCCAACTCTAACACATTGCTGATAGGTATTGGGACGAGCCCTATGGAGGATAATTTGGCAATATCTACCAAAGATAAAAATGGCCAAACCATGGAGATTGGGAGTCTACAGAGTGTGGCTCCATGGACAGGCTGTCTATATTTACCTTTATCCACCCAGGGCTCAGGGAACATTTCTTTTTTATTTTTTTCAGGGAACATTTCAAAAAAGGGGACAGAAAGATTGTAAGAGCCAGGAAGGTGATGCAAGACCAAATGGAAGTGAATCCTACGAGCTCCCAGGACCCTGTTCATACGAACCTACAGCATTGGTGTCAGCATGCACAAGACCCATGCAAGCTCAGCTGGACCAAAACCCAGCACAGAACTGCAGAAATGGGTAGCAGAACACAATCTTGACTGAAGAAATATTGGCAGCTGATTGTGATTGGGTGAGGAAGAACTGGCCTTTAGGAAAGGGACTCCAGACAGGCTGACTAGAGCTCAGGAGATGAGCTGGCACTGAGTGGGCAGGGAGAGTAGTTTGGTGCAATGGAGTCTAGCAAAAATAACAAAATGTGTGCACTGGACTGGGGTGGGGGGGCTGTGGCAGGGTGCCAGTGGAGAAGCAGGTATGAAGAATTTTGTATGAAATACTCAAAAAATTCAATAGAAATTCATTAATTTAAAAAATACACATAAAAGATTGGGTTTTTTTGTTGTTTTTTGTTTTGTTTTCTCTTGTTTTCTTTTGTTTTGTTTTTGCCTTTTTGAGACAGGGTCTCCCTTTAGTCCTAGCTGGCCTGGAGCTTGCTTGTAGACCAGGCTGGCCTTGAATTCACAGATGTCCACCTGCCTCTGCCTCCCAAGTGCTGGGATTAAAGGCGTGCACCACCATGCCCAGCCTAAGATGGTTTTTATCCACCATGTGTGTGCTGGGAATCGAACCCGGGTCCTCTGCAAGAGCAGTCACTGCTCTTAACCACTGAGCCATCTCTCTATCCCCAAAAGATTGTTTTTTTTTTTTTAATATATTTATTGGGGGCTAGAGAGTCAGCTCAGAGGTTAAGAGCACTATCTGCTCTTGCAGAGGACCCGGGTTCAATTCCCAGCATTCCCATGGCAGCTCACAACTGTCCATATCTCCAGTTCCAGGGGAATCGACACCTTCTTCTGATTCCATTAGTATTGCGTGACATGGGTGCACTTACACACAAGCAGGAAATACACTCCTACACATAAAATAAAAATAATAAAACATTTTTAAAAGATAAAAATTTATTTATTAATTGTGATCAGTGTGTGTGTGTGTGTGCATGAGGTACAGGTTCACATACCATGGTGTACATGTGGAAGTGTCACTTCTCTCCTTCCACCATGAGTTCTGGGAATGAAACTCAGGTCACCAGGCTTACTCAGCAAGCACTTTTACCAGATGAGCTACCTGGTGGTCTCCAAATGAGAACTTTATTAATCTATTCATGAATTACCTCTGGAGAGACACACAGAATATAATACCACTAGTAACCCCTACAAAAGAGAAACATGTTTCTGGCATGAAGAAAAGAAAGATGAGTTTCTAGTGTATACTTTGTGTTTATGTTTTGATTTTAAACCATATAATGTATTACATGAAAAACAAAAGAGAACATTATATAAATAACATTACATTTTATTTATTATTTATTTATATAAATAACATTACATTTTATTATTTATTTATTTATTTATTTTATGTGTATGAATGTACTGTCTGCATGTAGGTCTGTGCACCCGTGTCGTGCAATGCTGCAGAGGTCAGAAGAGGGCGTCTGATTCCCCTGGAACTGGAGTTCTCCTGGAATTGGAGTTAGGGACGGTTCTCAGCCGCCATGTGGGTGCTGGGGATTGAACCCAGGTCCTCTGCAAGAGCAGTCAGCGCTCTTAACTGCTAGGCCATCTCTCCAGCCCCATAACATTACATTTTTTAAAAACTACTACAAGCCAGAGCTTGAATAAGAATCAAGGAAATTCTGCAAAGCATGTCATGAAGATTCTGAAGACTCCATGCTGTCCTCTTCCTGGAGCCCAGCTCTCACCAGTCTCTCAGGGCCAGCTTCCCTTTCTTTTCTCTTTTTAGTGTACACTGTCCTCCCTGCCTCCATCATTGCCTGCTCTTCAACAGTGCTACGTCTTATGTGCCACTCTTATGTTGTTTTCTTTTCATCAGTTGTAAAGTGACCATAGAGCTAAGAGAAAGGCTCCTTAGAAGGGAATGAGTAGAACTAGGTATTAGAGCTCTAATTGCCCGTGTAGATCTTGTACATGCCCTTGACTTCTCAAGTCCTCAATTCTCCACTAGATCAAAAAGATCTATGGAACATAGAGTTCCGTCTCTCAGAGTGTGAAACTGCTCAGAATCACATGGAATACAGGCAAAGCAAAATTCCACTCTGTAAGGGACTCTGATCAGCTACTGCTTTACTAACAAGCAGGTCCATCCTAAGTGGTCGACTGAATGTCCAGATGGGGCAGGTCAAATCAACACACGCTATTTATGCACAAGTTCTGTGATATAATAGAAGATGGAAGTACAACTATAATGGGACATAATTCCGCCTAAACAGAGTTTTCATTATAGCAGGACAGATGGAAAAAAAATGGTGGATTCAATCTTCTATATCCTAGGACAAGTATTTCCAACCCTGGCTGTGACCAACTGACTGGCATTAGGCTTGACCTTCCAAAAAAAAAAAAAAAAAAAAAAAAAAAAAACAACTAATATGCTACAAAAAACTGACAGCTTATTTTTCAGTATAACATTTTGATCATTAAAGGAAAGAAACACAGGATGGCATTTATGTTTATCTTGGCTTTTTGCTTGGGAGGTTTTGCAGATCCAACTCAGGACACTGCTCTCCAAGCACAGCATGGAAGTCTTACTACATGAAGGAGGCAATTTGGAGCCTGAGGGAGAGCATGTAAAATGTCTCCCTGCCAATCTTAGACAATGACTGGTCTGTCACATGTCAGAAAAACAACTCGATCAGCTCAGAAAGAGAACAGGGCTTAGAGAGAAAAGGAATGAACAGAAAGGTCAGAGGATGCACAGTGCTTGGTTGCCCCTCCCCCTTCATGGGACATTCCAGCTGAGGCTCCAGAGAAGACAAGTCACAGTTCTGGGTACCATGTCTGAAAGCAAGGACCACATATGAAGATGACTGACAAAAACAAACAAACAAACAAACAAACAAAAAACCGACAAAATAGATTCATCCTAACAAAGAAGAAAACAATCCTGACAGTTTCAGAAGGACATGCCAAGCAATTGAACTGCCTGCCAGGATGCAATTCAATACTCTTTAAAGAAAATTGACATAATTCAGACTGCCTACAGCATATTGTCCTGGCTTCTTGTGAAGAAACACAAAGTAAAATAATAATAAACAAAAATACAGGGAAATGAATAGACCCTCAAGACGATTGAGATGTTAGACTCTGCTGATGGGAACTTTAAAGTAAGTATCACAGATATAATGAAGGAGTGAGTAAAAGGAAATCTTAAATAATGAGAGTATAAGCAAGGAGTCACAGGAGAAGAACAGAAAGTAAAACATACGGATAGATGGAGGGATGGATGAATAATATACCTTTATCATGAAAAGATAACATTCTTGGAGCTGGAGACATCGCTCAGCAGTTAAGAACACTGGCTACTCCTACAGAAGACCAGAATTCAAATCCAAGCATCCACATGGCAGCCTTCTTCTGGCCATATCAGGTACTACATGACATAGGTGCACTTACATACATGCAGGCATAACACTCATCCATATAAAATTAAAATAAAATTTAAAAATATACTCAAAACAAAAAGTTTGCCCTGGTATTGGTAGCAATTCCTACAAAAGGTGATCGAATATTTTAAAAGATCAGTAGAAATTTTCTAATTTGATTACCATAACAGTAAATGATTGAAAAATAAAGAGATAGTCAATAGCCAGGTATGGTGGCACATGCCTTTAATTCCAATACTTAGGAGGCAGAGGCACATGGATCTCTGTGAGACTGGAGCCTGGTCTATGTAGTAAGTTTCAGGCTATATAAAAAATGAATGAATGAATGAATAAATAAATAAATAAATAGACTCAACCCATGAGGCATTATCATGTGGCCTAATGTGTACAGTGGGCATGAGAAAGAAAAACTCAAAAAGTCCTTAAGGAATAATAGACCTGGAAGCCCAGAGTATTAGCAGAGCACTTGCCTAGTAAATAAACGCACAAGGCCTGGTGTTCAGGCTCCAGTACTGAAAACCAAACAGCAAAAGCTCAGGAAACAAAAAGACTCCTGAAGCACTGCTTACAAGCTAGGTGCAGTGGTATCTCTCTGTAGTCTCAGATATTTGGAAGGCTAGGGCAGGAGGGTCACTTGAGCTGCAGCATTCAAGAATAGTCTGAGGGGGTCAGAGAGATGGCTTATACAGTAAAGGCATTTGACACTAGAGCTAATGACCCGAGTTTGATCCCTGGAAGCCACATGTTGGTAACAGATGACTGAGCTCGAAAAGTTGTCCTCTCACTTCCACATATATACCATGGGGCATGTGCACATGCAAAGGCATGCACACACACACACAAATAAAAATGTAACAAGTTCAGCCATTGGTGTACAGTCATGCTACCTAGAGATCATAAGTACTGTTTACTCTCCCTAAAGGATATCTAGGTACAATTGCTTGACTAGATAGAACTTAACATCCTGGGCAGCATACTAAAACCTTATATTACATTAAATCATTATTTAAAAATAAAACTTTAATGAATCAAGAGTTATGCCATATTCTATGGATTGGAAAATTCAATTTCATAAAGTGATATATTCTCCCCAAATTGCTATATAGACAATGAAAATTTTAGTGAAAATCCCAAAAGTCATTTTTTTTCTTTTCAAACAAATTGGTATGGATGTCAATGTGGACACAGCAGCAAAGAACTCAAAGCAACTAAAATAAACTTCATAGATACAGCATGTGGGTGGGCCACACACAGCTCCATTCCTTTGACTCACATTTTACTGTGACTCCAGTACTGTGCTCCACACTCTCTGTTTAAGTCTACATGCAGTCAGTGTGCTTACACCTCTGTCCTTTCTCAAGAATCCTGTGATCTGGATAGTTGCTCTTTCCAGAACAGAGATCCAAGCCAGCCTGACTCAAAGCTTTGAACAGAGTAAATCTGCCATGTCGAGGTAGGATTGGCTAACTCCTAGCAATCCCATATACATGTGACCAAAGAATTATCTGCTGTTTGTTTTTGTAATGCAGACTCTTAGGACTCACTCTGATTTTGAAACTTAATTTATAATAATCAAGACAGTGAGATATAAAATTAAAAATAAATCTATCAACAGAAAAGGACAAGGAACCTAGAAATGGCCTGAAACATTTATAGACACACCACATTACAAACGTTCAGTGATAATTGAGGAAACATGACACCTGTAATAATATACAGTGTCAACCTCTTTTTTTTTTTCTTTTTTTTTTTTTTTT
>VZQC01000028.1:1684930-1734664 GCA_009823505.1 Rhizomys pruinosus
TCTTCTGATGTCTTCTTCAATTTCTTTCTTCAAGGCTTTAAACTTTTTGTTGTAGAGATCTTTGGTGTCTTTGGTTAGGTTTGTTCCTAGGTATTTTATTGTTTTTGAGGTTATTGTGAGTGGGAAGGTCTCCTTGAATTCCTTCCTCAGTTGCTTGTTGTTGGTGTAAAGAAAGGCTACTGATTTTCTGGTTAATTTTGTATCCTGCCACTTTGCTGAAGCTGACATTCCCTGGTAACAATAGGAAAAGATTTAGTCCAGAAAGTTGGGAGATAAATTGGCAGGTCTACTTTGATTGATTAGATGTGGGGATGGGGTGAGGTAGGAATCTAAAATGAATCTCGGGTTTCTTTTTGGCTTCAGAGGTAAAATGAATGGAGAGGCCATTAATGGAAATCAAAACTTCAGGAAGAACATGTTCAGCTGGAGGTGCCTGTGGCAATCCATAGGAATGTATCTGGCAGGTAATTAATTGGGAGTTTGATGGAACTGTCAAAGCAAGAGAGATGGCTGTGAGAGTCATCATCATCTCTGGTCATAATTAAAATAATGAGAATGAATAGAATCAATTGCAGGGGCAACATGGAGCACAAAGCACGGCTGAGTGCTGGGGTGTGAGGCAGCACTCTGGGGAACTGACATTTGAGAGAAGAAACCATGTTCAGGACAGAAAAGTTTTAACTGTATAAACAGGAAAGAAGGAGGTTCTGCAGGGGTGTAGAGCATGGCCAGCGAACTCTGTTTCCTCACGAAGCCTGCCTGCAAAGCACAGTTAGCTCTATAGCTGGGGTCCTCTAGCATATAATTTCTCTTCTCTGATCCTCAGTTTCTTCAGTTCTACAGCAGGGAACATTTAGCATTTATGTTAGAGTATCATGAGAAGTAAAGAGAATAAAACATTTAAAGTGCTTAGCAAATAATGGGTGGCTGTTTGCTAGAGTCATCATGGTCTGAATAGTAAACCAAGCAAGGTTTTCTCTCAAGAAGAGCAATACAGTGACAAGTTACAGGGTAAGTACAATGACGAACTCACCACCTGTGGTGGTTTGAATGAGAATGTCCCCCATTCAGACATTTTGTCCCCAGTTGGTGGCACTGTTCTGGTAGATCTCAGAAGGTGTGGCCATGTTAGAGGAAGTACGTCATTGGGGGCGGGCTTAGTGAGTTTAACAAGCCTTGCAGTCTCCAGTCTCTCTCTCTCTCTTGACTTCCTGTGCTCATTGCGAGATGTGAACCTCCACTTTCTGCTCCAGCCCCGGCCACCGTGATTCCCACCATAATGGACTCAGATTTACTGGAATCTTCAATCATAAGCTCAAATAAACTCTTCCTTTTATAAGTTCCCTTAGTCATGGTGGTTTTATCACAGCAACAGAAAAGTGACTAATACACCACCCCAGAGAAAAAGTAGAAAAGGAAGTAGAAAAGGCTAAAGAACCACAGGAGGATGGGGATACACGCAGTTCTGCCCTGGTAAGAACAAAGATAGAAATGGACACATCTGCTGACAGGTTGGATGAATAGCACCATCCCCACCAGAGGCCTGCACCACGAACCTGCAGGCACCTGGACACCCTTAGGTTAGGATGATCAGTGCAGAAGAAATAACAAGGTTCATTTCTTCAGTGACCATTCATTTTCTCACAACTGAGAATCATGCCAAATGCCTACCAGATAACTATGGGAATAAAATTTCACTTTTTACTCTTTAAGAATGTGACTCTCTAAGATGTCGAACAAGGCCGAAAAGGGGTTAATAAGCATTGAATATTTTCTCTGTACCAAACTGTGATCTCAAAGGCATAACAGATGTGTAATCACATTTGTCTCTTACTATCCATTTGTGTGAATACTGAAACTTAGAAGCTAAGTAATAAGCTTAAGAACACAAGACTATGCATGCAAGAGCTAGAAGTGAGACAATAGCACCACATTAAGCAAGAAATTGTAGAACAGTAGGCAACATGGGTGCCACTGATGTACAAGCTGTTGTGAGAATTACAGACAGTTCAATGAGGAGGCTTATAGGTTAGGAAGGAAAAGGTTGGCCAGTACTCTCATATCACCAGGACATATCCACCCACATCATACTGGCTGCATACAGAGAAGCTATCCAGGAGTCTCACTTGCTTTCCCATTATCGAAATGTGGTTTCATCTTGAATAATCACAATTCATTCTAATGACCAAAGTTATACTGGATTTTCGCCAAGCTTTCCTGAGTACACAGAATTGTCCTTCTGCACTGTCAAATCCCCAGACTGCATACTTAGCAGCTGTTTTCAAGATACTTTGTCAAAATTGCATGTCATATAGGCACAGAATAATTTGTCTGAGGCATTTTTACATCTGGCTGACTCCAATCAAATCATCCAGGGATTAGGTAAAAACTTACAATTTTTATCAGTTTTAATTACCTAAAACAATTTCAATGGCCGGTTGAATCTCTCCCATCCCACCCCCCACATACTCGACACAAAGTTTCAAAAATAATAGAGAACAGATGGCTGAAATATTTAAGACTTATTTTTTTAAACAAAAATAATCAAGAAAATATTTTCTTGTGGTTTTTTTTTTCCATTTAGAAGCAAGCTTCTTTACATGGAAAAAAGACATCTTTGCAACATAAAGCCTCACTTAAAAAAAAACCTACTTTTAATATAATTTTTAGCAAAACATGAAGTATTTCTCTCACTTTAATCACAATTACCTGCTACTCAGATGTAGTGCAGATGTACTATTAATAGCAGGGCTATGAGCTGTTTAAGTCAGTGCTTAGAGAAGCCTCCATGGATCCATCTCAGCCAACTAGGGAATCGGGCACAGCTAGAGTTGGACAAAGGCTTGCATAGACTTGAACTCACATTCAGGCTGTGAGTTCACATCCTAATTCAAGTATGATGGAAAAGAGGACGGAATCAGGGCTGATGTAGTTGGTGCAGAATTTTCAAATCTCTGATGGGAGCTGAGAACGTGTCCCTAGATCCTTCGGTTTAGATATAGTTTGGCTATGCTCCCCAAAGGTTCATGTGATGGAAGAGAAGTCCTTAATGAGGTGGTATCGAAGAGGCAATAGAACCTTTAAGAGGCGGGGCATACTAAAAGTTGGCTGATCATAAAAATGGATCTAGAAATGGAATAATGTTGGTTTCAGAGAATGAGTGGGTTTCCACCAGAATAGGTTGTTAGAAAAAATAGCAAGCCAGGACCTCCTTAGTCTTTGACTCCGGAGCTCAACATTGTGATCTCTCTCTCTCTCTCTCTCTCTCTCTCTCTCTCTCTCTCTCTCTCTCTCTCTCTCTCTCTCTCTCGCCTAGGCCTCCACCATGATGCCAGCCCCCATAAGGCCCTGTAAGCATGCATCGAAAGCCTGAGCCTCAAGCTTTCCTTCCAGTTCTGGGTTCCATGTTCCCCAGGATCTTCTGGAGGGAAGTTTCTAAGATACAATCTGACACCAATGTAAAATGAAACCCCAACTCCTTGGGGTCTTATGCTCTGTGACCAAAACCCTGTAGCTAATTAGTCATGAAACCTGGATAAACCACTTAACCTCTCCAAGCTTTGCTTTTGTCATCCATTCTCCTTTTTTATGCATTCTCCTTTTGTACCATAAATACACTTGGTACAAAAGAACCTACTGCAAAGAAGACACTGCCCACCAGACCACCTCTACATTACAAAATATTTCAGTCACCTCTCTGGCTTCCCTCTGTATTTTGCTGTTTTGCTGTGGCCTCTTCTAACCAACCTATCTGAAGAATTTTAACCCTAACTACCCTCCCTTGTCACCATAACCCAGATAAGTACCAGACTTACTACTAGGAGGGGCTTGATCCGCATTTGATTAATAATAGTCTAGAGCATCTTTCTGGGACGAGACTGTCTCGGTGTTCATAAGCCCACGCCCCTTTCTTCTTTGGGACACAGGTACTAACATCCCCACCTTCCCATGCAGGTGGGTGTGGCCACTGAAGCTTATTTCTGGCCAATGAAATGCGAGTGTAAACACACCATCTTCAGGCTTTGCTGATCAAAATAAACAACAAAAGAAAACAAACTTCCTTCCAGGACACTGGATTCGGAAGATAAGTGATAACAGTAGACAGAAGAGGGAAAGAACCTTGAACTCTGAGTCACCACACAAAGGAGAGGGTCCATTTCAATGGTAAGCTTCTCCCCAATTTGAACCACTAGCTATTTGGCAATTTCGTTACAGCAGTTATTTAAAGTCAGTGAGTGTCTAGCTGGCATATGCATAAGATTCACCTGGAAGCTTTTGACAGGGTAGATTGCTGAGCAGCATCAGGCCTTCTGATTCTGTAGATCTAGGGCTGGCACTCTTGCCTTGGACTTCCTAATTAATTTCTAAGTGATGGTGATCCAAGGGCCACTTTGATAACTGTTGACTTTACCTAACAGGCTTATAATCACCCAGCTTCTTGGAGCTAGGCTTTGGTAATTGATGAACTTAAAGAGGTGGAGAGGCATCCTAGCATCTGCACTGTTCACCCACATGTGAGTCTTTAAGCTGTACTCAATGCTCTGAGCTCATAGCTGTCTGTGTGAGAAGGCACCTGAGAAAATACACCACTGACAGCTCATGACAAGTGTCAAATGAGAGGACTGTGGGACAGAGCTATGTGTTGCCTCTAAGCAAGAATCAGTCCTCCAAAGACAACAGAATTTGAGCAGCAGGAAGACCTAGATTCTGCAAGTTTAGGGTGATCTTAAGAACGAATTGTTCCTTAGACTAGATAAGACAGACAAACAGAAATTGGATCCTTGGAAAGAAGATGATGAAGGTTAAAGTTGGGACTCGAGAGTTAAAACTGATCTTTTGTTTCTTTCTTAAATTTTATTGAACTTTTGCTCATTTCATACATTTCTTAATCCAATTTAGACTCATTCCCCCTTCCTTGTCCCCCACCCTGCCAGAGAGCGTGCATTCTGCCATACATGTCTTACATCTTTTTCCCAGTCTTTAAAAAAGTTTTTTGATGCAGAAGTTTACTGTTTTGGGCAGAAGTTTACTGTTTGAGTCAGTTCTTTGACCCAGTCTTTTGTTGTTGTTGTTGTTGTTGTTGTTCCTTTCCATTTGTTTCACTCCAAAATATACATATATACATGCCCCACATATATCAAAATTATGATGTCTGAAAATAAACTTTCTTAAAGGAAGCAGTGGGCCTGGGTAAGGTGGAGAAGAAAGGCGGTCATAAGAGTGTGGGGGGCACTGAGGCTAAGGCTGGATCAGAGGAAGGCACCGTGGCACTGGACTGGAGAGGACACAGATGTGACTTGGTTTCAACCACTGCGCAGGTAGCTACAAGCTGAGAGAGCTAGGCAGAGCTCTTGGGAAATAGTGGGGTCAGGGGACTGGTAAGGCTGGAGGTAGGTGGGCAGTCAGTCTGGCTGGTGGGGTTCTGACTAAAACAAATGAGTACACACCAATTCAAGAGAGAGACACAAACATAAAAGCAGGTTGGAGAATGAGAGTCAGTTTAGACAGTCTGGAGTATGGCTCATGGGATCCACAGGCTCTGGGAGGTCAGAGCCCTGGGGTTCTTATGTTATCCCTATCATGAGATAGTTGTGTAGCCTGGAATCTGCCCATTTCCCAGGAAACTCCTTTGTGTGCCCATGAGTTTCTCTCTCTCTCTCTCTCTCTCTCTCTCTCTCTCTCTCTCTCTCACACACACACACACACACACACACAAAGGGACATGCTTTATCTCTATCTCATGGTTGTTGTTTTTTTTCTCCTGGTTTTTACAGACATCTCCCTCCACCCATTTGTTACACAAATCCATCTCATTCAGTCAATAAAACACCTAGCCAATGCCTGGCCATTCAGTGTCTACTGCCAAATCCCCACAGGACTTGTATTTGTATCTCCCTTCATGCCCCAGCCAGGCGGCTATTTGGAGGACACCAGTGTCCCTGTGTTGCCAGAAGGCCTCATCTTTCACTTCTTTACAGCACCCAGCACTGTGCCTAGCCTCTGCAGGAAATACTCCCTTTCACTTCCTTCCCACCTGGCCTCCCCTCCTCCTCCAGTAAGTCATTGCCCCCCGCAGCCCGCCCCCCCAACAACTTGTGATTCACTTGATCTTTGTCACTTGGCAAGAAAACCTCATCCACTCACTAGGGCAGCCCTTCTTAGATGCTGCTGGGTCTATACATACATCTCTTGATGAACTTGATAAGATGCCCACGGTGACTGAATGGATTAGGGGGCAAACTCCAAAGTGAGACAATAGTGCTGCCCTCAAACAAGTGTCTGTGCCCTTGGTCTCTCCTGCTTCACCCCTACTTCAATGTACCTTCAGGCATGCAGCACATCCCCAGAACACCTCCCACTTAATCCACTGCTAAGAGCACTGAATGATAACACTGGACCCTCTCACTCCTGGGAATAGCCTTTCCGTTTGCTTTCTGATGTGCCATCTGGACTCCCTCAGACTCTGGCTTCTCTTAAGATCTTTCTCAAAACTTCTTCCCTAAAAGGAGGAATGGCCAATTCTTTTTTCCTGGCTGAGACTAGAATCTTTCTCCAAAGTCCTAAGAGTTTCAAAGCAGCTTGGATCAGCTGCCTGCTGCTTGACTAAACTAACAATGCTCCACTGTCCCTGACAGCGCTGTCCAACAAAGCATGCTATGAAACCAGAGATGCTGTGCTTCCCCCAGACGAGCCCTGCTGTGCCGATGCCACCTGAGGAGTTAAGAAACCGAGGTCATTCTTTTTAATGATATTTAATCAATTTAATGTTGAATTTAAAGAGCCACATATGGTCAACGGCCACCATATTGGACAGCAAAGATCTATGGAACAAATATCCCAGATATGGGTCATCGCCCACCAGATGTTCCTCTGGACGATTGTAAAATTTAACCCTTTTCAAGTAAGCATTAGTGGATGGAAAGTACTCTGAGCAGAATCAGATGACTAGAGTGTAGATCCTGCCTCCAACACTTGCTAATAGACTGACTTCAGTAAGTACAAGTCACAAGGCCAGTTGTCTTCCCATGTGGCAAATAGGTAATGACAGTCCTTACATTATAGAATAAGGATGAGCCTCAAAGGAGCAAGGACATGTAAAACGGGTAACTCAATATATAATGTGCAATAAGTATAGATTAGTGCTATCTTGTTTCCTTTTGTGTGTGTGCATGCTTCCCTTGGCACGTATTCATGTGTGTGATACACCTTGGTACCATCTCACTGTAAAACCACTGGCATTACACACGCACTACTGCACCCTGGCTTCATATGGGTTCTGGGAACTCAAATTTAGGTCCTCATGCTTGCAGAGCAAGTGCTTTATCACTGAGACATCCTCCAGCCCCTAATGCTATCCTCTGGTTACTCTTTTGATTATTTAGTCTTCACGCTATCATGTGAAGAAAGGATTATTGCTTTACTGTCTTACTAACATGAAGACAAAGGAGCACACAGGCAGCTGAGGTTAAACCTCCATCCTGCCTAGCTCTGAAGTAGCAGGCAGGTCAGTTGTGGGGTGCAGAGGCCACGATGCCACCACCCAGGCAGCCATCCCAGTGAAATACAGTAACTTTAAAACATAAGGAGACAGTTGCCTATTACTGTCTCCACCCCCAGGAAGAGCAAGTAGACAAGCTGTAGCAATGAAAGCCCAATGTTCCTCCAGGTATCCCTGTACCCTTCCCCAGGAGCCTGACAGAGAAGTGGTCCTCTGCTTCACAAACACTCAAGAGCTGGCATACTTCCTTCTTCCGTTTGATAGATGAAGGCATGCTCTCTTCCCTTCCCACTTGCATCCAAGTGTGGAGTGGTCCCCAGTAAGATGCCACTTGCCTCTATTGAGATGTGTTCACTGTGCATCCCTGTAAAAGCTGTGCAGCCCAGGCATCAAGGGCAGAGAGGCAGGACCCATCACAGCAACAGGACACTCAAGGAGCCTTCACTAAAGCTTGGGCTGGGCTCAGACTAGCACTAGGCTAAGACTCGGAAAATGAGAGTTCAAATCCTAGCTCTGATAATACTTGCTCTGTCTTCTGAAAGTTTCTGAGGCCCATGTCAAGAAGTAGAGATGGAATTGTGTACAGCAACCTGTCACATTCAAGGTATTTTCAGAAATATACTTGGACGCATTCATGAAACAAACATTTATGGACCACCTACTGTGTGCTCTATCCCTGAGGAGACAATGATGGGAAAATTAATGATATTTCTGCCTTCGGAAAGCTCACATGTCATCTAATCACTTAAGGGTAATATTAAGACTGAGATTCATCTTGTGAGGGATTATTGAAAGGCAATGAAAACACATTCACATGAGCCGAGCGTTTGTGTTGATTTCTCTGTTTGATCCTAATCCAGTTTGTTCTGCCACAAGCACCTGAAGATCTAACCGTACATTACATCCCCTAGTTCCTGTGTGTCTCCTTTGCTGGTGGGGGTCAGTCCAGGAAAGGCTATGACAGAAGACAGCTGCACAGCAGGAATCCATGCTATTCTTTTCCAACCTACCCACCACGCTCCTGCTCGGCTCCACTGAATGCTCTCCTTCTCCTTCCACCCTACACCTTCCTCTACTGCTCCTCCCAGGCTGCTTCCTCAGACCTTGTGTGCTTCCTCTGCTTTGCCCCCATCTCTACCATTCCCATTCAACTCTTAGGAGAAACAAACTTGGCATGAAGTAGCAGGCCAGGGCCTCAGGAGTATCTAATCTGGATGGCGGCATTTGGAGATGGAGGAAGGTTTTCCCGGAACAAATGGATCTGAGACAGGACTGGAAGAACAGTCATGAGGTACCTGCAACAGGTGCAATTGGGCAAGCTCCTCCATCTTTCAGATGAGAAAACTGAGGCTCAGAGGAGAAAGTTAGGCAGTGTTCGACACAGTCTGACCTGGTCCATGTTTGCAAAGCAGGGCACCATGAAGCCTGCCTTTCAAGCTGTACGGTCTTTATCTTAACCTCTTCCTACTGTAACAAATTACTGGGCATTAGGGCCTTAACATAATGCAAGTACATCTACTGTTCTATCATTCTGACAAGGGAAAATCCTAAAATCAAGATACTAGCCAGACTGTGTTCCCTGTGGAGGCTCAAGATGGGAGACTGTTCTTAAATGTTGATTTTGGCTTTTCTTTTTGTTGTTTTCAGATTCTAGAAACTACCTGCTTCCCTTCGCTTGTAGCCCCTTCTTCCATCTTCAAGCCAGCAACACAGACGTTTCCAACTTCTCCATTGCCACATTTCCCTCTCTGACTCTAACATGTTTTCTCTTATTAGCCACTTGTGATTACACTGGGTCCAGACAATTCAATATAAACCCCACAACTCTAAAACCTGAGCTACACCTACCACACACCCTTTGCCATGTAAAGTGATGCATTCATTTCCAGGTTCTGGGGATTAGGATGTTGGCCTCCTTTGGGGGTTTCTTCTTTGTCAAGAACAGGAACCTCAAACTCTGTAATAGCTGGACGCTGGCCCATCATAGACTCTGAGTCTCACTGCAATTGTACTACATACAAAGAGCAATAGAGAGCAATATTTTGAGACCAAATGTCTTTAACATAAAAGGGTGAACCGGTCAAGTGGCAGCTGGCCTAGAACTTGCTGTGTAGAACAAGCTGGCAACAATCTCAAGGAGATCTGCTTCCTTTTGCTTCCTGAGTGCTGACATCCAAGATGTGCATCGAGATTTTGGTTCAGTTTGGTGGTTTGGTTTGGTTTGGTTTGGTTTGGTGGTTTGGTCTAGTCTGGTCTGGTCTGGTTTGATTGATACAGGGTCTCACATAGACCAAGTTGGCCTCAAACTCACTATGGGGCCAAGGCTGTCCTTTGTGGTAATCTAATGAGAAAGTCCCCCATAAGCTCCAAGTATCTAAACTCTTTCCCCATCAGTGTTGCTGTTGGAGGAGGTTTGGGAGGTGTGACCTTGGTAGAGGAAACGCATCACTGGGGGTGGGCTTTAAGTCCCTAACCTTGCCTCATTTCCATTTTGCTCTTTCTTCTTCCTTGGAGGTGTGAGTGCTTAGCTTTCTGCTCCCACTGTCCCTGTGGCCATGATGGACACTTGTCCTTCTGGAACTGTAAGCCAAATAAACTCCTGTATCTATAAGTTGCCTTGGTCCTGGTATTTTAGCATACCAGAAGTAACTACTACATCCCTGAACTCCTGAGCCCCCTCCCTCTGTCTCCCAAGTGGTGGGATTACAGGTATGCACTACCATGTCCAGTTAGCACATAACTTTCTAGCCTATGATACACTGGGAACAACAGCTGTTTTCTATGCTGAAGGAACTACATGAACTGGTATGTGGAGATCTCAGTACTCAGTAGGGCTCCTCATTTCTCTCTCTCTCTCTCTCTCTCTCTCTCTCTCTCTCTCTCTCTCTGCCTTCCATCCTCAGGACACAGACATGCAGCCCATGTTCAAACCATTGGTGGATGTCTTCACTCCACTGTGGGGACTGATGAGCTGTTACTAATGGAATTTTAGAGAACAGGAACCATAGGTAAAGAGTACGTCATCAGTGTCACATTCTTCCAATTGAGATTATGACAGACGCTGATCCAAAGAGAATTAGGCAAGAATGCACATGTGTCCCCCTCTGAAAATGGTACCCCTTTCCCAGGAAGTCTCCCTTTCTTCTGCAAATAATGTGTGGTGTCAGAGCATCCACTGATCTACATTTTCAACATCTTTTCAAGACTGATCTGCTGCTGAGAGGACAACCCGAGGCCTCTTTTTGTCTGAAACCTCAAGTGGGCTTAGGTCTGTCTCTTCATTGTTCTTATAATTTTGTCCTATAACCTATATGTTCCAGTCAGGACAGGGAAGCCTCTCCAAACTCAATGTCATAGCTTCTTTGATTTGTATTCCTAGTAAAACATCTCTGAATCTCACTTAGGGCTAAGATGAAGCTTGGGACACTCTAAGAACCTTGTTAGCAGTTACAGACTGGCAGAGATAGATGGTTACCATGGGCTATACCCTTTCCTTGCCACATCATTTGGAACTCCACCTGCCATCTTTCTCAAGAGACTGGACACTAAGGGAGGGTAAGGGTTTTGTTTCACTGGTCTCATGTGATACCCCCTGAGTATGGGGAACTCTGGAGGTACCAGAAAATATTTACAGGAAAGCAGATAGTAGAATGTGTCAGAAAGGACAACTGGTCTACCGATGAGAGTTCAATTTCTGTAACAAGTTACTTTGGGTAACATTAGGGTCTTATTTGTACATGTCCACTGAGTCTTTTCTACTACCACAGGACAACCTTAATGACTGGTCTTACTAACCACAAATGTGGTCCTGTGGCTTATGTTCAGTAGCCTTCAATGGTCTCTAGAGATAAGTTAAAGCGCTATTGACATAGTCAAAACAGGTTCTCCTGACCTGGTTGCTTCAGGCTGCACTTTTATGACTTTATCTCTGACCATCCTTTTCTCCTACAATTCTGGGCTTGGGCAGCCCCACATTTCACAGATACCCCAAGCACTGCCATGCCTCTGCTTGTATGCCACCTCCATTTATAAGTTATCTTCCTTCTTCAAAACCCACAATCATCTTTCTGGAGATGGCTCAAATTGGACCTTCCAACAAAGCTGCATCCTGGCTGAGTTATTCACTGCTGGTTATTTTTGTTCTCACTGGGATAACAGCTGTAAAATAACTCCATCAAGCATTGATATTTGGACAGGTTCCCTGCTGGACTATCATCTTTTACCTTTAGCCACAAGCATTTCAAATTTTAGCATGCATCCAAATAAATATCCTGAACTCCAAGACCTTACCTCGAATTCTGAGTCAAGAATAGGCACATCAGAGAATTTTTTTCCTAACAAGTTGAAGGCACTTGCCAATACTTTTGGTCCTTGAAGAGTATAACCCAGCTGCTTGCAGCAATGTACATTATGAAGGGACATTTGTACCTCTCTCTCTGGTGGTTATGAGACTATTGAAATAATAGACCCCAAGAAATTAGAATTTCCCAGGAATCTCTGGCTAGAGAAGGAAATTTGGAAACTCTGAGGCTATCAAAAGGAGGTACTTCTCCCTCTGTGGTGGAACTTGTCTCCTACAGAGAGATTTGCAACTTTGTCAGTTATCCTTGCAGGAGAGACTGACCCAGGGCTGAGATGATGGGTGGGCTGCTGAGTTATGTATATCTCCTGCCTTCTCTTTAAACCTTACCCTTCCATCAGGGTGCTGGAGATGGGCTTGGGAGACAGATATCGCTGAATTTCTCTGTCCCTCCTCCCAAGGTGGCCACACTGAATAAATCTTTTTTTCTGCTTTTCATTATTAATTCAGTTCTTTTAATTGGCTTATTGAGGATGAGTTGGCAAACACAGCTTGTTAGGGCTTGTGATTCCTAGACCCAGATACGGAGAATACAACTATATTACAATTTCATAAGAGAAGTGAAGTCATGCAAATGGCTATAGATTAAATGACTTTGTTTAAGAAACCCAATAATGGGGGCGGGAGAGATGGCCTAGTGGTTAAGAGAGTCAACTGCTCTTGCAGAGAACCTGGGTTCGATCCCCAGCACCCACATGGCGGCTGAGAAACATCTTTAACTCCAGTTCCAGGGGAATCCGACATCCTCTTCTGACCTCCGTGGCATTGCATGACACGGGTACACAAACCTACATGCAGACAGTACATTCGTACACATAAAAAACGAATAAAATTAAAAAAATGTTTTTTAAAAAAAAGAAGCCCAATAATGAAGCACAGTTTTTGGAGCCCCACTCAGGGCTCCCTTACTCAACAACAGAAGCGACGGGCTCTGGCATGGTTTTACTATTTGATCTGCACCCCACATTCCATTGAGCACCACTGACAAGACTCATTCTATCCTTAGGCTCCTCTGATGCCAAGCCCATCATTCCTAAATTACAAAGGATGGGGGAAAAGGTAGAGAAAGGATCACTAAACAAAAGCCATACGGAATATAGCAAAATGGGGAGCCAGATGAGGGAGAATAATGGTACGTCCCTGCATTAGCCAAGGCTACTTCCCAACTCTAGTACTGTTCACCCTGCCTTATAATCCTTGACACACATGCTCAGGTCTCCTCAGCCAGCTAGTGAACACCTTTGAGATCAGACAAAATGCCTCATTTACCTTTGCATCCTAGTTACTAGCAAAATACAGGCAATTAGCAGGTGCACAAACATGTTTGATGAATGAATGAATAAATATGCAGGACTGAGGGAGTAAATAAAGAATGTGAAAATAAGCAAACTCTTAACCACCTGACAGTTGACTGGCCTTCTCTACAAATGCTATGACTGGATCATGAAACAATCAACTCAGTCTTCAACTTAAGAAAGAATTAAAGAAAATAACAATCACGACAGAAATTTCTTTGTCCCCAGAAGCTGTGGGCTGGCATTCAAAAGCCTGCAGGTTTGGCAAAATGAGGCTCCTGCCCTGAACTAAAAATGCTTCTCTTGTTTCCCTTTTAGCTAATTTCTCTCCTTTCTGAGTTTACCAGAGGGGGGATCAGTCTAGTGGATGTTATTCAAACCAACAGCTGCAAGGAGGGAAGCAAAAGAAAAACAGAAAGGAACTTTTCTGTTGCTTGTAATCAAGGGTAAAAATAAAAGAAGCACAATGAAAATTAAGGAAAATAAACAGTGATCAAGCCTTTTCTTTTCCATTTGCCTGCGGAGTCCTGCTGTGTGTCCAACAATGGAGGAAGATCAGGACTGGAATGTGTGGGATTCTGTGTCAGCTCCCTCTATTTGCAAGGACAGAAAGATGCCTCCCAGGAGCCAGAGTTAAGGGGCTAGAAAGACAGAACTCTCACAGTCCCCTCTCCTACACAAAAGTTGAGGTTGGAGATGGAGAGGGGGAATTGGGTGGGAGGATGGTGCAGGCAGAGGGAGGGGAATGAACAACAGATGGATGCTGTTTGGCTCCTGGCTAAGACGTGACGGGCAGCTTCTAGCCATAGCCCTTAGACATTCACTCACTCAGATCCCAGAACTTGGGCTTAGACCAGACTGTAAGTCATCTAATGAAATGAGGGACAGTATAATGCATGCTGTCTCCCTCTTTCCAGCTCAAGAGTCTGTGCTAGGAGCTGAGGACATAGCTCAGTTGCTAAAGTACTTGCTGTACAAACATGAGGACTTGAGTCTGGGTCCCTAGAACTGATGGGAAAATCCTAGAGCCATGGCGCTCATCTATAACTGCCCTGCTGGGTCAGAGTCTGGCAGATCCTCGCAGCTTGCTGGCCAAATCCATTGACTACAGTTCAGTGAGAAATCCCATCTCAAAAATAAGATGGAGAGGGGACTGGAGAGATGGCCTAGTGGTTAACAACATGGCTGCTCTTGCAGAGGATTCAAGTTCAGTTCCCAGCACCTACTTGGTAGCTAATAACCATCTGTAACTCCAGTTCCAGGGGATCCGATGACCTCTTCTGACTTCCACAGGCACCGCATGACACAAGCGTACTTACATAGGTACAGACAAAATACTCATATACATACAATAAAAATAATAAAGTATTTTTAAAAATAAAATGGAAAGCAAGTGTGGATAACACCCAGTATTGACCTCTGAGCTCCAGTCTCCACATGTGTGTGCACACATGGACATAAATGTGTACAATATATATCTATCATACACACACACACACACACACACAAATAGAATTCCAACTACATCCCAATATTTGGTGAGGACTTGACTTGACCATGCCTTTCAATGAAGACAACAAAGTCCATAAACTGCTAGAAGATGCCAAACACTGGTCTGGGTACCAGTCACATCTCACCTAATCTTATCCAAGGCTCTATTATATAGAGTAGGTGTATCCCAATTCTACACATGAGAAAGATACAAAATGCAGACAGCATAATACCAAACAGGTAAACCTTTATCTGTTCCCCTAATGGTAACAAAGAGAAAACTTGACCTACTTAGCATGATGCTTCTAGAAAGTAACAGAACATGGATCTTCTGGTCTTACATGGAGTCACACCTTCTACTACCACATCAGTTCAGAGATGGTGAAGGTGCTAAGTTCATCAAAGAATTAACTCTTGATGAGTTTATAAGTGAATGTATTATTAGGAGGTGGACCTCTTGGGAAGGCATAGGTAACTGAGGTCACAACCTTGAAGAATGAACCTTATATATTCTCTCTCTCTCCTCTCTTTCTCTCTCCCTCTCTCTCTCCCTTTATTTCCTCCCTTCTCTTCTTCCCTCCCTCTTTCCTTCTCTTAAGCAGTTATACTGAGTAATCAGCCATAGAAATGGAAAGGGAACTAATAGCGAGCCACCCACGGTCCGGTCCGAGGCTCCCCCACTGAACTGCTTGAGCTCTCAGAGAGTGATTCAGCTTCTCCCTCTCTTTTCACTCCTATATAGTGTGTCTCCATGAAGCCTTTATTTAGTAAAGCCTAAATAAACTTTTACATCCAACTCTCCACCTCAGATTTTGTCCTAGGGGACCTCTGCCTCAACCCCTCCCATCTTTTCCTAAGATAAATATTCTGAAGAGAAAATCTGATTTATAGAGATAGGAAGGATGAAAAGAAAATATAAACATCTGTACCTGGCCTGTAAGAAGAGACTCGCCGTGTATAACTAGACTCTTCCAAGGTTCTACGAGCCAGTGCACGATTTCCATGCTGGTCTGGCACCCGAGGTTCAACATACTCTAATTGCCCAAATTTTATTTGTGTCTTTGCTGGGGCTGTCACTTCATCCAATTAAATGGAGGTTACAGAAGGATCCACTTGTCATTACAGCAATTCCTCCTTGTGCTAAATGCTTCTAGAATCTTAACTATCAAGCAGGCATGACCAGAAAAGATAGCTCTGGCAGAGATGGTAGTATTTCTCTTTCACTGAGACAAACATGGGCAGGCCCCCTAGCCTGACATGCACTACCCATGTACAGCAGCACCATAAATTAGATAGGTCTAAATAAGCTAAGCCAGAGACTGGGACAGAAGCAGAATGTAGATGAGGCTCAAGCTAGGCCCCGCATTGTGTATGAACCATGGTGCTGTAGAACTATGGAGTGGCCATCCAGCAACAGGCCTACTGTCCAGTTCTTTCTCTGCCTATTGTGAGAATTTCCAGGAAGTGCCCACCTCTCTGTTCTAAGGACTTGCATCATGTGACTCCCTGACTCCCTCGGGCTTCTAGTCCCGTCACTCGCCCACACTGCATTCTTTTTTTTTTTTTTTTTTNTTTATTATTTATTTATTTTTCTATGTGTATGAATGTACTGTCTGCATGCAGGTCTGTGCACCCATGTCGTGCAATGCCGCGGAGGTCAGAAGAGGGTCTCGGATTCCCCTGGAACTGGAGTTCTCCTGGATTTGGAGTTACAGACGGTTCTTAGCCGCCATGTGGGTGCTGGGGATCGAACCCGGGTCCTCTGCAAGAGCGTCGGTGCTCTTAACCGCTAGGCTATCTCTCCAGCCCCACACTGCATTCTTTTAGCTCTCTTAATTCCTTCAGGATCCATGTTGTGCAAACATGTAGGGTTCCTCTGCATTTACCCTCTTTAAACAGCAGGAAGTTATGTCTTTCCAGAGATCACTCTATTTAATTCCTAGAAGCCTTTACACCAATGGCAATACTATGTTGGTCTGTTAACTCTTCCAAAGTCCATGTACACCTATGACACTGTCCAATATGGTAGCTATAGATATGTGACTATTTAAACTAAACTTTAATTTGAATCAAATAGAGTTTAAAGTTCAATTCCTCATAATAATGACATTTTAAGCACTCAATCTCCATATATGTCTATGAAGGCATAACCATCAAAAATCTAGAACACTTCCATCATGCCAGAAAGGTCTATTACAGTGTCCATCCACAATACATGTACTAACCAACCTTTGTATTTAGGGTACCTAAAATAGTCCCTGGGCATACAGTGGCTATTCAATAAATATTTGAGCATATAAGTAACACACAATCCATTATTTAAATAAAGTTATCTAACCAGGCATGGTGACACACACTTTTAATCCCAGTACTAGGGAGGCAGAGGCAGGCAGATTTCTGTAGGATTGGGTTAGCCTGGTCTGCATAGTGGATCCCCAGGCCAGCTGGGGCTACAGGGAGACCCTGTCTCAAAATAAATCAAAAAGAATAAAAATAAACAAATAATACATTATAATAGATAATAGAGAGATAGATGATAGATAATAAGTAGTTGGATGGAGATGATAGATGATAGATAGATAGATAGATAGATAGATAGATAGATAGATAGATCGATAGATAGATGATAGATAGATGGAAGCAATGTTCTTATCTGTTTGGGAAGGCTGAAGGAATCTTCAGAAGGAAGGAGACATCTAAACTGAGCTTTGACGGATGACCTGAGAAGAAGATAAAGGAGTCCGGAGCCCAGAGAAGAATAGGTAAAGCCTCTAAAGATACACATCATACTGTTTAATGTCTAGAGACTTGGGGCATTTCCTCAGCCTCAGAATAGAGATTAGAACTCAGGTTTTCTTCCGGTGACAGTCTGATGTTTAAGGGTAGTCACTAAAACATTTGCCTCTGGCTATAGAACTCAACCACATGCTGGCAGGCCATATCTTGCAAAAGTTAGAAACATACACTAATTCCTAACATGCAATATAAATGAAGACATGCAGATTCCATAGCTCAATGCACAGGGAAAGGTCCCATTTCCTTCCAGTGGGCTGCTGCCTCCTGACATCTGTGCCCCATATAAATGTTAGCATAAAAGGCTGCACAGGACATCAGGTACCCAGCTTAGCATGGCAAACTAATCTCTCTTGAGAAGGCCTCTGGATATACAATGATGTAACCTCAGGCAGATGTGAAAGTGCCCATTCAATATACTGGCATGCACCTGATTTCAAGCAACTCTCCCTAAATACAAGGTTTCATGGCCCACCCTCCACATGACTTGTGCATGTTACAAGGTAACTCATCCTCAGGATGATGGGAAGAAGTGGGGATTGCAAGGGAAGGAATATGCGCATCTGCAGGTTTCTGCCCCTTCCCAGAAGCAGGGTCACCCTCTTCTGAAAGACGATCGCATTTATACAAACAAATAGATCAGAAGAGGATGCAGGGAGGGATTCCCACTGCATGCTGGCTCTCTGCTACCCCTTGTGAAGATAAAAGGAAAAAGACACAAAAGACTTGGGAGCCTAGAACTGGTAGGAGCCCAGGAAGCCTCTCTGCATTCTTGGCCTGTATGGCTGCTCTTGCTGGTGCCCTTGATGCTGCCCCGCCCCCCACCCCATCATCTTTCTCTGGGAAGATGCAGGTCAGCTGGAGATGGCTGGGGAGCTCATTAGCACCTCACCAGAGCCAAGGGTTGCCTGCCTTCCAGAAGGTATTTTGAACTCTTACATTGGTTGCTTCCTTGAAATCAATACTATGTTTTCTCTATAGTTCCATCAACTGCCCTCACTACCAAGGAAGCCAAGGGCTTCTAAGGAAAACCTTAGGGTTTATCATCACGCAAATCTTCACTACACAGGAAACAGCATTCTATTCTTGCACATTGGGCCTCTGAACTCTGTGTGTAAAGAAAGTGTGTTCCTGTAGGTACATATACATGTGTGGACATCTGGAGGCCAGAAGGCCACCTTGAGTGCTATTCTCCAGGAAATACTGTACACCTTAGTTTTCTTGTGTTTTGTTATTGTTTGGGGTAGTTATTTTAAGATGGGATCTTTCATTGGCTTTCCTGGTTAGGCAACACTAGCTGGATAGCAAGCCCCAGGGAATCATGAGTCTCCACCTTCTCAGTCCCGCAATTTTATACATCATTCTTGGAATCTTTGCATGAGTACTGGGACTTGAACCTCAGGTCCTCATGGCTTACATGCCAAGGACTTACTGGTTGAGCTATCTCCACAACCAGGTCTTCTGAGCTGCATTAGACAGAGTCCAGATCTGGGAAGAAGCAGGACTCAGCCTGATGCTGGAGTAATGGCAGGAAATAATCTCAGAGGTAGCAGAGGTGGCATGCAAAGATCCTTCCCTGCTGCAGGTCAGGTCCAGGGAGGATACGGGGTCCTGGCTGGGAAAGGACCCTGAATCAGAACTCCCATTCTATCACAGGGCTACAGGAATTTGGGGTCTTTGTTCACCACTGTTTACAGCCCAGAGAAGTTTCTCTGATTAAGGATGAGAGCAAACATTTGGGCTGCTTTTGCTGCTCCAGACGCTTAGATAAATGATAGTTGAGCTCGCAGCCCCAAACTAGACATTTATGCCACCCCTCTAGGCTCAGGGAGCACTGCAGAAGAGGGAATTGAAAGAATGAAAAGCTAGAAGATAGTTGGCAGGGCTGTAAAGGCTATCTTCAGAGCAGACACTGCCAACCTCACAGTCTGCACTAGACCTGCAGATGACTGGCCCTGTGTCCTAGTTACTTTGGATTGTTGAGATAAAATACTGGGCAACTTGGAGGAAGAACAGGTTTATTTGACCTACACCGCACTATCCTCATAAAGGTTCATCTCAGAGGGAAGCTAGGGTAGGTACTCAAGAGTGGGAACCTAGAGTCAAGACCGGAAGCACTGACCAAAGAGGAAGGAACACAGATTGCTGACTGGTTCCTCTGGTCTGTGCTCAGCCTACTTTCTTCTTTAATGTTTTATTATTTCTATGCATATGAGTGTATTGCCTGCATGTATGTAAGTGCACCGATGTGGTGCAATGCCCTCAGAGTTCAGAAGAGGCCATCAGATCCTCTGGAACTGGAGTGTTCTAGTTTGTCTTTCCATTGCTGTGACAAAACACTCTGACACCAACTTGGGGAGGAAAGGGTTTATTCAGCTTACATCTCCTGGGTCACATTTCATCACTTAGGGAGCCCAAGACAGGAACTCAGGGCAGGAACCTGGAGGCCATGGAGAAGTGCTGTTCACTGGCTTGCTCTCTACTGGCTTGCTCTCTGGCTCATGCCCAGCCTGCCTTCTTATACTGTCACTGCTCAACAATCAAGACAATACACCACAGATGTGGCCACAGGCCAATCCAATGGAGCCAATTCCCCAACCGAGGCTCCCTCAACCCAGGTGTGTCAAGTTGACACCAAAGCTATCCAGCACATGGAGGTAAGATGGTTGTTAGCCAGGATGTGGATGCTGGGAATCAAACTGAGGTCCTCTGCAAGTGCACCCAGTGCTCTTAATCGGTAAGCCATCTCTCTAGCCATAGACTGCTTTGTTCTTTTTTTATTGAGCATTTGTACAACTCATACAATGGTTCCCAAACTCAATCCCCCATGCCCCAACCCCCCACCAGAACTCATACACTACAACATCCAAGCTAAGCCCTATCCAGTCAAGCTCCCAAACCCAGACATTCTTCTGTGCAAATAGATCCACTGGAGTCTAGTCAGCACATCCAGGAATCCTAGGTAAGGCATACTCTTCCTCAACCAACATTGCATAGTCTCTGTAGTTCTCAGACCAGGGTCCATCCCCCACCCATTTCTCTCGCTCCACTTTGAGACCTTGTCCCAGTTAGCATGGATTCTGTACCCGATGCCGACAGTGCCACAAGTTTACATGTGAAAGCTTACAGTTGATTGTAAATCACCACTTCTCTATGTTCATCCACTTTGCCGCCTCTTTCGCAATGATACCGAGCCATGGGTAGGTGAGGTTAAATATAGGGGCCCCATCCAGGGATACACACTCTGGGGGTTCCCGTTCTTTGAAGCTTGACTAGTTGTGGCTTTCCATTTGCATCACCTTCCATTGTAATAAGGGAGCTTCACTGGTGAGACTTGAGGGATGCACTCGTTTTCTCTCTGCCTCTCATTCTGTGTGTAGAGGTTCAATTGTAGATGTGTCCCCTAGGAATGGGGATTTATCAGATGTAAATGTTCTGTGTCTGACTAATTGTGGGATTCTGCAGTTAAGTGCTCATAATGCTAGACAATGCGCACACTGCCAAGGGAGAAAAATCAATCAATGGGACAACCCAGCCCCAAACCCCATGACCACCATGAGATGCCCAGCAAACCACTTCTTTTGCTGCAGGAGAGGGACCATTGTCTGGGGGATTGTCAGCCAAATGCACAGGGATGGAGAGACATAGAGCCTAGAAAAAAAGCCTATTGGTATAATATCTCTAGAAAAGTGAACTTTCTTAATATACACTAACTATGGAATCTTATATTTACAGACAAGCATATCATATGCCACTGATCAATAAAGCTACTCTAGCCTGCTTGCTTATATAGGCCAGGATCACTTACCCAAGGGTGATATCACTCCCAAAAGGCCAGGCACTCTGGCATCAATAAGCAATTAATAAAATGCCTCACAGACACAGCCAAAGGCCAGTCTGATGGAGGAAGTGCTTCAATTGATGTTCCCTCTTCTCAGGCATGTCAGGGTAACAACCAAAGCCCATCAAGATAGCCTATCAATAGCCAATCATGGATAGAGGAGGGGGTTCATCGGACCCTAACACTCTTTGTTAAAACTTTCAGCAACTGATAGATTCTGGAGGAGGTTCAGCCATTGTTTTAAGTTATATGCCAGACACTAAGTCCACCAGACTCCAGTGATAAATTGTAAAACCTTGGTCATGAAGATAGTTCTGATTATAATGAATGGGTCACAAAATAAACAAAAAATTCATGAATGTGGGAAAAAGGGGATGGAGTACAGGGGGAAGTAAGAAATGGGATGTACTATATATATATGTATTAAAGAGTCAAAGAAAAACTTAATCAGTAATAGAAGAATGCTAGGTCTGGGATGCATTTCCTGAAATGAGTGATGCTTGGCTGCCATTTTGCTTCCCTGGAGCCTCTAGGTCCCAAGAGAGCCTTGCCTCCACACACAGCGCAGTAGATGCCAAGGCCCTAGGAAGCCAGCACAACAGAGAGCCCCAAGACTCTATGCTTATGGTTCTTGCAGACTTGTGATACAGTAAGTCCTACAGAGGGCTGTTCCCAACAGTTCTTCATATAGAACTTCAAAAAGCTAGGTCTTATTTGTAAAGTACAGGAGTTTAAAATACTATGCTCAGCATTCCAAACATGAATGCGTACATGGGAGACAGCCCCTTCCTGTCTGCAATGGCATCTCTTGTACTATCCAGTCCTAACAAAGTGATGCTGCCCACCAAGGATCATGGACCACAACCTCATGGACAGTTAATGCTGCCAGTTCCCTAGGCTGAGGATTAGAGAAGGTCAGAGCGTGGCAGGATCCTAGGAGAGGATTGAATACAGTCCCATGGGTAAAAAGGAGTGATAATCATTTCTGCTATGAGAGTTATCTAAGATCATTCCTTTACTTATTTTTTCTTTCTCTCTGTGTGTATATGGGTATGATATGTATGTATGTACATGCATGCATGCATGTGCAGGTATGCATGTGCTACAGTATACATGTAGCAGTCAGAAAGCAAGCTTGGGTGATGCTTCTCACCTTCCACCTTGCTTCTTCTCTTTGCTTGCTGATGCATTTTCCTGGATTTTCCTGTCTCCACCTCCCATTTCTCAGCAGTGGGATTTCAAATGCATCGGTCCACTGACCCCTTTCCCCAGTCCAATAGCATTCTTCTAAAGTACTGTATCAGTCAGCTTTTGCTGTGGCAATAAACAACCCTCTATCTTAAGGACAGGCACAGACTGTTTTTTTTTTTTTGTTTGTTTGTTTGTTTTTTGGTTTTTCAGTCTACGGCTCAGTTATGGCTTGGCTAGACCTGGCCAAAGCTGGGTCCAGATTGATTTGAAATCTGTTCCATTTGCCCTTTCCAGGAATTAGGCTGAAGGAACAGCTGCTACCTAGACAGGCTCTTCTAAGAATGAGCAGCAGTCAAGGCTGGAACAGAAACACATGATACCTCTTAAAACTGCCCCTGAGAACTTTCCTACCATTCCTTCTGCCCCGATCAAAACACATAGCTAAGTTCAAAGTCACTGGGACTTGATCGGAATTAAAGGGGACATGAGGTCTCTTTCTGAAATGGGATCAGAAGATCAATTTTTTGGTCTTTTTGAGACAGGGTCTCCCTGTAGCCCCAGCTGGCCTGGAACTTGCTCTGTAGACCAGGCTGGCCTGGAACTCACAGAGATCCGCCTGTCTCTGCCTCCTGAGTGCTAGGATTAAAGTTGTGAGCCATCAGGCCCAGCCAGAAGGTCACATTTTTTACAGAACCAAAATACAGTGTTCCAGAAGTGCGTGGAAAGGGCAAGGACTAAGTAGACAATGTCTCAACAAGTGTTAGGTATTATCAACATTAGGATGGCTGGCATCATTAGTAACAGCATTTGCTGATTTGCTGGAGCTCAGAAAGTGTTGAGCAGCTGATGCATAATTTGGAGGGTAACTCTTGGGAACTGACCCCAGAAAACTAAAACAAACTTGGCCTGGCAAGGTTGACTCTAGAGCTGACAGAGCCAGTCTGATGAGAGAGGGACAGGGCTTCATCCACACCAGGTTCCACCTATACTGTCCTTGAGACCAGCAGAAGCAGGAAGAGGTAAAATCCCTTGAACACACGAGTCTATTGCAGAGCCAGGACTTAACTCTGAGTCCCTTGACCTTCAGTAAATTTCCATTGCACCCACACCAGGAGGGAGAACATTTAGAGATGGAATTGATTTCTTTCAACATATTTTTTTCTTTTAAAAAAGAGCCTCCCAATGTTTATTTTTATTTCTTTTAGGCTGAAGCCTAAATCCAAAAATAGACAGTCTTTTTCAGTAGCCCCGTCATTAACAGTTGCTACAAATACTATGTCCCCCTCACAGGGAACTACGAGCACACTTGAAAAGAGCAATTAGAACAGAAGTCTCTGGAAAGCAGGGATGGCACAGGCTGTAGCTCTTGGCACCACAGTCTTCCAAGGGCATCGTCAGAAGCCAAGACTGTCCTGAAGATCTCTGGGCCCCCAGAAGGGCCACCCATCCAAGCAACTGCAGTACTTCAAGGGAACTTGGTCCACTTTCCCCACCGACTCCACTCTGTGTGTCCTTAGCCAGGTCACTTAATCTCTCTGATTCCTCTACTAGAAAGCAGAAATTATAACTGTAGCTTTTTTGAAATATCCTTGTCAAGTTTCACATATTAAAGAAATATTTGATTTCTAAAGAGCACTTGACCACAGAGCTCCTCCTATACACAGTGATCTTGAAAAAGAAAAACTGGATCTAGCCTGGGCTTTCAAGGAGATTATAGTCCAGCAGGGATGCCTGGCAGGTGGCTGCAGATTTGGGTGCACATATGTAGTTTGAGATGGTGGTGATGTCCTTTCTGGAGAAAGTGCTTGTGCTGAACTATGACAGAGAAGGATTTCCCAGGGGCAGCAGCAGGTATACAGCCTCAGAGACTGAACAGGCCTGAAAGAAANATTTGGGTGCACATATGTAGTTTGAGATGGTGGTGATGTCCTTTCTGGAGAAAGTGCTTGTGCTGAACTCTGACAGAGAAAGATTTCCCAGGGGCAGCAGCAGGTATACAGCCTCAGAGACTGAACAGGCCTGAAAGAAAAGAACTGTAAAGGTTTGCCTATCTTCCCCTGAGGCAGCAAGTAATATACAACTATCTTGCTTTTATGCATTTATTTATTCATTTATTTTTATGTGTGTGTATATGTGTATATGTTGACATGTTCTTCATGTGTGTGTACACATGTGTGCACATTCATGTGGATGACAGAGCCTGACACAAATAGCCTCTTTCTCCATCTCTCTCCACCTTATTTTTCAAGATGGGGATCTCTCAGTGAACCCTGAACTCACCAATTCAGCTCACCATCAAGCCTTAGGGACCTTCCTGTCTTTGTCTTTGCATTTCTAGCATTATAGGCCTGCGTGCAGTGCTCAGCTTATTCTTGAGCAACATGGATAAAACTGGGGTTCTTATGCTTGTTTGGCAAGCATTTTACTGACCGAGCCATCTCCCCAGTCCCTGTATCTTGGAATTACACAGCACTTCCCCCTGCATGTCCAGTATAAGGAATGAACACTGAGGAAGCACAGGCCTGACCTTGTGGACTCCATGACCTGATGAACTTGACACATTGGCAACACAATGTGCAGTGTATAGAGATCCCCTCAGAAGGCAACGATAGATGAAGAAGCAAGCCCAAGGCCAGGGCCTTCTGAGAAGCCATGCCACCACCCAGGAGGGCAATGGGGGGGGGTTGACATCTGTCTGGGGAAAGGGGCCCCTGAGAATGGTTCCTGAGGACTGTGGTTGGAGAGACACCAAGTCCAGTTTCTGGATGCTCCCCCCCATTCTGTGGCAGTGGGGCCACTGTTGCAGAGAGACATGTTCTACCTAACAATGGGACATGGACTGGATCTAAAAGAGAAGAACAGAGACAGAAACCCAAGAGATGGAAGGAAAGAAGCAAAGAACTGGTTCCCAGCCACAGCCATTGCACTCTCGACCATTCCCACCTCCCAGGTGGGTCTGTGGCCACTGCACACACCTAGGAAAGCGTACACCTGCATTTCATCATAAAAGATCGTATCTGACACCCTCTTCTGACCTCCGCGGCATTGCACAACCCGGGTGCACAGACTAGCATGCAGACAGTACATTCATACACATACAGAAATAAATAAAATAAAACAAAAGACTCAAAAGATCGTATCTGGGTTCGGAAGAAGCAAAAACACGCAAGAATAATATAGGAGCAGCTGGGAGAGAGCTATCAAATGTATAAAAAATACAGGTACTGTGCACTGAATTATGCTCTCCAGAATAAATGTTTGAATTCAAATCCCTAGTGTCTGTGAATGAGAACTTATTTGGAAATAGAGTCTCCGTAGAAGCCACGCAGCTAAGGTTATGGTCAGACTCTAGTCCAATGACTACTGTCATTACAAGCAGGAGGACAGTTGAACACAGAAACATGCACATATACACACGTGCACTAGAGATAAAAACTACAGCAAGGTTTCCATGAGCTAGGAAGTCCCAAGGATTGCCAGTAACACAAGCTCCATACTCAGCAGCTCAGAGATACCCAGCCAGAGGCAATTCACAGAGAGGCAGGGCCAAATGTCAAATTTAATGTGTGCCATGGGGTACCCTGAGAGGTGTCAAATGGAAGTAACCTACAGGTGCATTCAGATGTATTGACCCCAATCTGTGGAATAGGAGCAGGGAATGCTGGAAGCTACTCTTCTAGCCCAGTCATCTCAGTTGTACCTCAGGATTGCCTGAAGAGCTCAACCTCATTGTGTTCTCCTTACAGAGGTGACAACTGGCTTGCATGGCCATAGGCCTCAGCATCTACTGCAAGTGGCAGTATTGAGGTCTGAACAGAAGCCAGCATGGGGCTTGCTATTAGTTCCCAGAATTATATGCAGGCAGTCCCTGTCCATAAAGCAATGCTCTTCACAGTTAAAAGTCACCTTCTTCTCACTCTCTAAAATGATCTCCTTCAATCACTTCTCTCTGTTCTTGCATAAACAGGAGAAGACAAAGAAACTCTTAGGGGTAGACATGGATGTGTAACTTAGTTCTACGCACATGTTCGGTTTGCAGCTGGCAAGATGGCTCAGTGGGTAAGCCTTACAACCGGAGTCCAATCCCCAGGATCTACATGGTAGAAGGAGAGATTCCTGATTCCTGCAAGTTGGTCTCCGATCTTCATATACACATTGTGCTGTGTGTGTGTGTGTGTGTGTGTGTGTGTGTGTATACACGGGTGCACACACACATACATACAAATAAAATAGATAAATGCAATTTTCAAAACATCTTTGAGCACATTTAATTCTGAAATGGCCTGCCATGGAGAGTGAAGTTTGTTTTGAAGCAATGTAAATCATTTAGTTCTGTTGTTATTTAAGACCATGTCTAGAGCATGCAAATTGTAGACCTCTAGCTAGCCATCTGTCCTCACTCTTCCCCTCTTCCTGTGACTGTCTCTTTCCAGGGAAAGCTTCTCTGTGTCCTACAGCTGACCTTTCTGTCTGTCCAGAATCCTCCCTGTGGAGAGAGGACTCCCGAACCCTACTTCCATCTCCTTGGAGAGTCTGGATCCTCCAGCTCTGGGCACAGAACTAGGTACACAATTCTGCATTTATGAGAGCCCTCTAAAGACCACAGGGCAGAACGACTGTGCTAGTCTGAGATGTTCACCCCAGGCTTTGCTAAGACTGATATTCAGACACGGACAGGTATAAACTCTCTTAGCTTTGAGGTTGTTAAGCTAGATATAGTTGCCACCCCCAATTTATGAGTATCCTACCCTGTGAGCAGGTAAGAAGGACACCCTAGTGAGGAACAGGGGTGGAAATGAGGAGACAAACAGCATCCTGGGTCCACCATTGGAGCCTTGCAAACTCTATGCCTAGCCTTCCCAGAGGCCTATGTCCACAACCTCTGGGGCTCTATCGAGTTAGACCTAGGCTTCTGTCCCTCACATTGGGGTAGCAGAGAGAATGGTTCCCTTCCCATCACCATGCTTAGCCAGCCAAGCTGCCCACTTCCCTGAATATGTCAACCATGCTGTTTTGACAGGACAGGAAGAAGAGTGTTGGCAGACCCAGAAGGCATGAGGGACTGTGGTTTAGGTGGCTTCATCATAGCAAGAAGATGGGGCCCTGTAACTGAGAAGCAAAAGAAAGACAGGGGAGAGCCACGTGTGCGCCAGAGGGAATTAATCCAAAGCCAGTGGGAGGAACTGGCAAGTGGGGTTGGCAGAAATGTGCTGTGTGAACAGGGCCCAAGGCAACTGTCTGCTGCCAGATTGCTCTGCCTAAGGGTCCCTAGGGAAGGGGGGGGGGAGACATCGCAGCTCAGCGGGAGGCCAGTGTGGCCACCTAGAGCTTCCCCATGGGGAGCGGAGGCACTTTGTAGCCTACTTGGGGCCATTGAGAATTCTGTGCTACAAACTCCTCCCATGATCCTAAATTTTCAATAGTTTGGTGCAATGCAAAGAAAGTGTGTGTGTGTGTGTGTGTGTGTGTGTGTCTGTGTGTGTGCGTGTGTGCGTGTGTGTGTGTCTCTGTGTGTGTGTATGTTGGGGAAAGGATGATGAAGATACAATGAAAGGGAGCTAAATTCCAAATTTGGGTGGTGCAGAGCAGAAGTAATTGAGAGCAGAAGTCAGTAAGAATGGAAACCAGAGAAAGAAGTGAACATAGGAGTGTATATATATATATATATATATATATATATATATCCCTCTGAGATTTGCAGAAACACAAGCAAAGGCTAATTCTGCCCCAACCTTGACCAGTACCATAATGTCTGGTGGACTCCTGATTATAAATTTGGGGATGTGCAAACCCTTCTCCTATATAGTCCAATTACTCCTGGCACAGGCCACTTTGTGCAAAGGCTGCCATTAGTGTTGTCCTTCATGATTTCTGGAGACAGCTCAGCAAGGCATCAATGGCATAAAGACCAGGAGTCAGTCAGGAGTGCTCAAAATAGGACAGGGAGGCAGGAAAGACAGCGGCTTGGACTGGGATGGTTAAAGCACAGCCCTTAGGCACAGACAACACCAGCCTAGAGGAAAGATCTGCAGTGTACGTCGCCAGCACATATTGCAGAAGCCAAGCAATAACATGAAAAGAAACCGGTATTCAGCAGACATACACACAGATATCTGCAAAGGCCGCCCTTGTCTCCAGGCCTACAAGCTTGGCTGGCCACTTACTGGCCTGCATTTGTCAACTGGGAGGAAAATTGGTTGGTGAAGGACAAAAGTGGGTGCTCAGTTAAGAGGGAAGAGTTACAGAAGAAAGTCTTAGAGGGTAGTGCACAGGTGCCCATGGGCAGCCCAGCATGCCCAAAGAGAAGGAATGGCCTTCTGGGCAGCCAGCTTCTAAGGCATGCCTTAAGGTTTGGAAATGGCCCCCATCGGCTCCCGTTTGAATACTTCATCCCCAGTGGGCGCAGCTGTCTGAGGAGGTTGTAGAACCTTTAGGAGGTAGGGTCTAGCTGGAAGAAATTGGTTACTGTGGCACAGGTTTTAGTTATCATCTAGTCCCACAGCCAACATGATCTCTCCACCTCTACTTATCTGCTCCCACAGATGTGACCAGCCACAAGCTTGTACCACCATGAACCAAGCCACTTCAACCGCCATGCCCTCCTCCACCATGACGGACTCTATCCTCTGAATCATAAGCCCAAACCAACTGCTCCTCTCTTCAGTTGCTTCTGTCAGGTGCCCCGTCAGAGGTGAGAAAGGTAAGTCATACAGCACGGAACAGAAGACCCAGCTACCTTCCTCTAAGTCCAGACTCACTATTGGGCTCCCACAGCAGGCTAAGCAGGGATAATGGTCTTCTCCAGATGCTCCAAGTGACTATTTACTGTACAGGGGACTAGAAGCAGTTTCTCAGCCACCAAAACAGGCAGGGCTAGGACAAGGGACAGAGTCCTCCCTACAGCACTCCCGTCTGCCACACCCTCTGGTCAGATGAGTGACATTTGGTCCAGTTGGTGCCCACTCATGCTGCCCACTGCAATTACTCTGTGGGGATGGGTGATGCTCAGGTCCACATGGCTTTCAGTGATCCAGCTTTCTATCCATGCTGTTTGGCTCCGTATGTGGTCTCTAGTGTCACAGCAGAAGGGCTGCAGAGAAGGAGCTCATGCATGGAGGACTCTTCATATAATTGGCCCAAAAGATGTGCATGTCACATTGGTATACACTGCTCTAGGCTTACCTAAATGAAGAGGTCTCAGAAGAGCAGCCTGCTTGCCTATCCAAAAGGAAAACTCTGGCACAGTAAACAAAGGATATTGTCACAGGCATCTTTGCATTTCCACAGTTATATGAGGTAGGACTCACATTGTATGGTTCCTGCATTTTACCTCTCTGAGCTTCAGAACGTGAGGTAATATCATTCTTCCCATTTTACAGATGGAGGAACTGAGGCTCAGGCAGTTGCAGAGTTTAACGTAACAGTAAGAAGATGAGACAGATCCAAGATTGCAATAGTTCAGCTGACTTCAAAAGAGCAACCTCCTGCCTTCCATTAGGAGGAACATGTCCGGGCACCTGGAAGACACAGCTAATTGCAATCCTGTCTCCCAGGCCCAGCAGTTCCTCACTCACATGTGTGCAAGATCAGAAGAGCAAAGCACAGGGAGCATCTTCCCTCTGATTAGCTGGAGCGGGAGGCTGTCCTTAACAGAGAACAGACTATCAGCAGCTCTGCCAGCAACTGCCTGCTCCCCGCCACCAAACTGCATTCCATCGGAAAAAAATAAAAATCAAAAAACAGGCTCTAGTTATTGGGTGGAAAGCAAGTCACGTGTGCCCCTGGCTACACATAGAAGCAACAGGCACGGTACTCTGATCAATAATGAAAGGCTGGGTACAAGCACATTTCATTGTAAAAAGAAGCCAAATCCTAGTCTCCTTTCCTACCACACTGAAGCAAGCATGAAACAGGAAGAGTCACATACATTAAGGGAGGAGGGGGAGGACAAGGAGGAGGAGGAGGAGGAGGAAGAGGAAGAGGAAGAGGAAGAGGAAGAGGAGGAGGAGGAGGAGAGGATGAGGAGGAAGAGGAGGAAGAGGAGGAGGAGAGGAGGAGGAGGAAGAGGAGGAGGAGGAAGAGGAAGAGGAAGAGAAGGAGGAGAGGAGGAGGAGGAAGAGGAGGAAGAGGAGAGGAGGAGGAGGAAAAGGAAGGGGAAAACACTGAAGAAGTAAAGAAATCTACCTGCCCAGGTGGAGGTGGTAGAAAAACAGAAACTGTCTACTATTCCAGGAGTCCCGAGATCCCACAGACCTGTGCCGTGTATTTTGTATACTATTCTGGGCAAGAACTGACGAAGCACACCTCTTTAGCCCAACCCTCTCTTCTGAAAACCAGGGAGGTTGAGGACCCAAGAATTGGTCATTCACGTCCAATTGGCAGCAAAATCGAAGGTCCATCTCTTCACAGATGAGCCAACCCTGAGCACTGGTTCTGAGCTCCGGATCATCAGAATCAGCATGAGCATCTTGATCCGGACACGCCTATGAATTTCAAAAACAGGGCAGCACAAGCAGGAAGAAACGTCCTGACTATAAGGGGAGACACCAAGGCCACCCAAGGTGCTAGGAGGCTGTTCTGTGACATCTGTCTCTTCCTACTTGCTCCAGTTTTGTCTTGAAGAGGTATAAATATGTAGCCGTGGTGTCTTCATGATGACTGTTGCTAAATGACTGGCAGTGCTTGACTTTTGAAGCGCCAAGCATTTGACTCCACCTCTTCTCCCACCATGCTTACTCCATGGAGTCTGAGCTCCACTGCTGGGTGGACTACCTTGGACTGAAGAGTGGGCATGTGAGTGAATCTGGACACAGCTTTCATGACCAACTGCATTGGCTTGGGCTCTACCTCATGAACCAGGTCCCACCCTGCAGGGGTACCACTAGTCACCGAGACCTTAATGCAAGTTGCATCCTTCCTACTAAGCTAACAGTGCATCCCATCTGACCAACCTCTACCTGGGTCCCATGATCCCTGCTCTTTGTGAGCCATGGCCAGGCCCATCTCTGGCCTCTTTTGTTAATATAAAGATATATTTGCCCTCGTGTTCTAGAATTTGTATACTCCGTATTAGTAAACAGTGGTTTAAACAAGTCACTTAAAAATTCATCACACTACCAACAACAACAAAAAGGAATAACCATCCAGCTTTCAGGTTGTTTATAACTTGGACTTTCAAGACTAGCATCTGTGGAAGGGGGGATGCCTCTTCACATCTCTTTCCAAACAGACTAGAAAGCTTTGGTTGAAGAGGTTAAGCCTGGGGAGGTTGTTAATGGCTTTTCTTGATCCAACTTGTATTAATTAGGATACTGTGAGCTACTGTAACAAATAAACCCCAAGGCATTGTAGCTGAACACAGTAATAATTTTTTTACTGATTAAATAACAGCCTTGCTTTGCAGATAATTCCCCTTCAGAAGGTGATTTCATGGACCCAGGCTTGTTGGATATTTTGAATTTATCATCTCCTAGAAGCACGGAGTTATCTATTTTCAGCCAAAGGGAGATTGTGGAGAATGCTATCCCTCTTTTTAAACTGTTTGAGCTCAAAGGGACATGCGGCCTTTAACTCACATTCCTTTGACTAGAATTGTATGAACCTTATGAGAATGAGACATTCTTGGGAGATGCAGTCCTTGCTCACAAAGACTGGTACCCTATTTAGGGAAAGGGGAGACCCAAGACTCAAGTCAGACTAAACAGAAAGACTTCAAGTAAGTGGAATAACTTCTTTTTTTAAATATTTTATTTTATTTATTTTATGTGTATGAATGCACTGTCTGCATGTAGGTTTGTGCACCCGTGTTGTGCAATGCTGCGGAGGTCAGAAGAGGGCGTCGGATTCCCCTGGAACTGGAGTTCTCCTGGAATTGGAGTTACGGACGGTTCTCAGCCGCCATGTGGGTACTGGGGATTGAACCCGGGTCCTCTGCAAGAGCAGTCGGTGCTCTTAACCTTCCTTCTCCCACATCCAACACTCCAGATAGAGAGAGGCCAAAGGACTGAATAAAGATCTCTCCCATGGGGAGGGTATGGGCCATGGGTTGTTGTGTGTCTCATAGCCCTGTTGGACTGGACCATTCTTTACCACAGAAAGCTTTGTTGTGTGTGCACTGTAGAACAGATGTTTGGCCGAATCTCTAAACTTCATTCACAAGAGATACTGGGACTCTCCCCCCGAAATTATGGTAATCAGATCTGTGTTAAGACATTATCACGTGCCTGATGGGGGCAGAAGGAATCAACTTCAGTTGAGGACCAGTGGTCAAGAAAAGGCTGCAAGTTTCAGAAATGAATTAGGATGCAGTGGAGGGAAGCAATGGCCGTACCACCTTTCCAAAGCTAGAGCTGTGGCTTAACTGAGCTTAGCTGAACCTGAAGCATAACTCCTTGAGAATAGTCCACATAAGCCTGGAATGGAATGGAATAAAACAGTAAGGGAAATTAGCACCAGGAGTGTGAGAAAATAGTCTCCTTCAGAGCAGGAAGAAGGCAGGCTTGGATGGTATGACTCATGAACCTGATTAATAGGTCCCAGCTTCCTAAGACCATGGTGAAGGTTAAATGCAATCTCATCTGCAGATAACCAGCCAAGTTACTGGTGTGCAATAGACAGTTCACACATGCTAGCTAACTATAGCCTCTTGTAGCTCATTCCCCAACCCCAGATCCTTCTTCCATTTGAACACAGGAGGATAATGTTCCAAGTGAATGAGGATTTAATGCAATTGCCATTTGATTTAATTTCCAAATGCGTTAAAACTGTTAATGCAACACATCAGCATGCAGCTGATGAAGTAGTCAAAATAATTCAAGGGAACCAATACTTGTCAGGTTTTATTTATCCACATTTACGCTTCTTTAAAAATAAGCTGGTCTCTGTGCCCATATAGAGTACAATATACATAGATATCTCCCTGTTAACTTCCCCCACACACATATGTTCAAGTTAAGGTTTTTACTCTTTTCCCATCTGTCATTTCTTTCTTCCTATGAAAAGTTAATGGGGATGTTATCAAGAGCAAGGGAGAGGCTGAGGTGAGGCAGCTGGTGAATGTTGGAATGAGGAGACTGATGAAGACAGGCATGAGCATAAACATGGACACACACATGGAGAGAGAGAGAGAGAGAGAGAGAGAGAGAGAGAGAGATTCATTTCCTTAAAATCTACACATCCATGATCCTTCTCCGAAATGATATTCCCGATTGATATAGATAATACAGAATAGAGCCTGGATTTCCAATCTATGTGTTTTTGAGAATTACAGCTATGACAAAGGCTCACATGACCTTTAATCTAAGTTAAGACTGAAGTACGACGAGTCTACAGAGAATAAAGCCTACAGACAGGATGAGGACTTTAAGGCTTCTTGCCTCTGAAGGCCAAGGTCAGACAGGAAAGGGGAGGAACAGAGGAAGTAGGCTCTTTCAAACATAGCTGGGTGCACACACTTGTGTAAAGCACGTACTTGATCGACTGAGTCATCTCCCCAAGCCTGAAGGGTTTATAAGGAAATACCAGGATTTAAAATTTGCTTTCTAATTGCGACACAGAGTGCTGATTGGAAAGCAGACCTCCCTGGGCAAAAGCAAAGCAGGAAGGTAGCTTGAATAGTCATTCAGCTGAATAAGGAGTGACAAGCCCAGCCCTCCACCCATCTCGTTTGGGGCACATAACCACGCTCATTGATTTGCGTATTTTCTGTAGCTGCCTTCACGACGGCAACAGAGTGAAGGAGATGTAACAGATACAGGATGGCCCAAGAAGCTGGGGATAGTCACCGTCATGTCCTGGGCAAGAAGTTGCCAACCTGGTCTACAACAAGGAAAGCAGCAGCTTCAAATTGACAGGGAAGAAGCCAGAGCCCAGCCCACATTCCTGTACCCCAAGCCTGGCCTCTGAGCACTACAGACCCCAGGTCCCTTTTGCCTCTGAGAACTGGTAGAAAACAGAAGTCTACTAATGAGGGAGGCTTCACAGGGCTCCATTGACTCTGAGAGCAATGTCCCCAGAAGCAGCTGGCATTACCTCTTTTCCCAGCATGCACTTATCCTCCACAGATGCTCTCCCATGGGAGTCAGTACTTAGCAGCCTTGGTTACTCAGAAGGCCACATATGCTGTGGGGTCCCTGGAGCAGAGTCGCCTGCTCCAGTCTCTCAGACCTTTCTATTCCAGCTCATACAGAATGGCCTACCACTGTCATGGCTAAGTCTCAGTAGCCACTTCCTCCAAAATGGTGGGGGATCCTGTGTCCAGGACATTAGTACCTCCAGAAGAAGCCCTCAGCCAGTTACTTGGAAAGAGTCTCAGTACTCCAGCTTCATTGCAATCTAGGGTTTTACAGTGGAACTCAGAATCTCCCTCCTGGGAGACTGAGTTCCAAGTATCCACAGTGATCACTTGCTTGAAAATGCCCCATTTACTGGCTGGCATTGCCCTGTCATTAGAACCAAATAAATAAACCTCTTACATTCAAACTCTGGCCCCTAACTTGCCTCTAGGCATCCCAGCACCCTATGCCTCTTCATTCCTCTTCCATGTCCAGAGCACACTTAGCTACTGTCAGTGTCTAGCCATTGTGCACAGACAGGGCCAGGGAGGGATGCAGAGTTAAATGCAAAGATCTGCCCTGATGGTAGCAAAGTGTCTGTGAGCCATGTATGGAAGTGCCTCAGAGCCCCCTGACTCTTAGAATAAAGCTCAGATCCTGGGCTAGTGCAAAGACTCTGAAAGTGCCCCCAACCAACATTACTATGCCCAAACATGTCACCCACTTATATCTCTTCTTTGGTTCTCACTTCTCCTGTTTCAGGACAGCCCCAGGCTATTCTTATTCATGTGTTTGCCAAGGCCACAGGTCCAGTGCAGATGGGGGCCTCAGAGTGGCCCTCCAAGACTTTTCAAAGACTAAATTATTCAATTCATATGACATTGTGGGAGCTACTATTTGGGATTTTGCAGGAAATATGGGAAGGAAGGGTTAGGCATGCCTACCTCTGCTACTTGAAAGCTTTGTAAGCTTAGGAAATCTATGTAGCTTCTTTGGATCTCTGTGCCTTCATCTGTAAAAGGGGATTATTAACTGTCCCCACAATAAAGGGTTACTGTTAAGATTCTTAAGCTCATGTAGCAGGTGTCTGACATAGACTCCATGGTCGTGTGCTATAGGCTTGGCTGGGTCCTCTTGCAGGACCATGAGCTTAACATAGTACCTGACACCTGCTTAGGCTCAATATTTATTATGCAAATTAACAGAGGAAACAGTCAGATGCTCCCCACATTCCAGCTTTCAAGCAAGAGCTGTGAACTAAAGTGCATACAGACCCAGGCCAGTGAAAGAGCAAAGCAGACCAAGTTTTGGAGAGTGGTCAGCTGTGGAGCCAGCACCATCAGGATGTAGTAGCCCTCTGCCATTAACCCAAGATGCAGGGTGATCAATGTAGCCCATCTTTAACAACTTCCAGAAGTTTTTACATAGTGAAACATAATATTTAAGCACGCCTTTAATCCTAGCACTTGGGAGGCAGAGGCAGGCGGATCTTTGTGAGTTCAAGGCCAGCCTTGTCTACAGAGTGAGTTCCAGGACAGCTGGGGCTACAGGGAGACCCCATCTTGAAAAGACCAAACTAAAAAAAATAAATAAAAAAAATTAAAAAAAAAGAAAAGACAAAAACAGACACAAGAAAATTCCACACATTATCAGTAAAGCATTTCTGCAACTGACTTCAACCCATGAGCTGGCTCTGATGAGCTCAGTTCTTTCACTTTCAGATGAATAAGACCTGAATCTAACTTAAAGTTAAATTTGCACAGTAGGGAACAGCATTCCTTTAACCCTGGACAAGGGACAATGGTTACTGTTTGAGCAACATTCCCTAATAAGAACTGTACAAATCCAATTGTTCATAATCACAGACAGAATCTTATGGGCGTTTTCCTTGAACTAGGATCTATACATATTATACTGTCTCTCCATCTAAGCAACCAGTTAGAGAGATATCTTCACCCCATTGTGCAGAGGAGGGAAACGGGACCAGGAGTCAATGAGTGCTTTGCCTGAACTCACATGGGCAGCAGGGACCAGAACCAAGACTAAAACTCAGGGATGTTCTAATCCACGACCCCTACTCTTGACCCAACCAACGTGCTCCAGTGGGACTCAAAACAGTATTTAAGTCAGTTCACCTGCTTATCCACAAAAATATTACATTTTTGAGACATTAATTCCATGCCAACAAGTATTCTGAGCACTCGATAGGATGTAAAATGGACTAATTTAAAAATTATCACTGTATAAGCATTAGGATGCAGCTGGATAACTTTAGTTGAGGACACCCATGTTCTCCAGCCAAGGAAAACATCCTGAAAATGAAGAGACTGGAAAGACCAGAAACAGAAGGAGAGAACAGACACATTTATGAGCACTGGTCTGGAACAGGTAGGCGAGGGGAGGGGCTGTTGACTGAGTGAAACCTCAATTACAGAGTAATCTAACATATACCCAGTACATTATCACAACTCAATAAACAGCTCTTCAGAATTAAGTCATTCCAATTTGCTTTCATTGAGGCCTGTGAGTAGGCTGCATCTTCTAAAGCCCTGATCTTCACTGTGCTAGATGGTATGAGCCAGCCAGCATGCCTGCACGTAGAGAGACAATCAATCAACTAGGGCCGGTCCTGCTCAGCTCAGCATGTGTACCTGCTGCGGAAGCCATCACAGAGAGACCTCCATCCAGTCCTGGCTCCTCAGGCACAGAGGGTGGGTGGGAGACTGTGAGCTCTCAGACACAGCAAGGCCAGCATTTGGAACAAATGACCTGAAAGAAGAGGTGGCCTACACGTCCAGCTGACACCGACGGCAGCAAGACAAGCTACTAAGTTTCCCTGTTTCATCAGGACACACACAGGAGAAGATTCAGAGAACTCTGGCCCACGTGGCCCCCAGAATCTGAAGGCTCCCAAGCCCACATTTTAAAATCCCCTCTCTTTTCTTATGCTCAGGCATTGTTATTTGAGGATCACCCACCAGCCCCCAATTTCTCCAAGGCTGTAGAGATGCTAGCTAAACCACCTGGGACAGATGCCAGGTCCCACTAACTGGGTCCTTCATTTCTTCACCTGGAAAACCCCACCTGATGTGCTGTTCATTTGTTCACTTCTTAGGGCCACACTTGTGAACACAAATGTCTATTATCTCATTTCACCCCCAAAACACCTCCCCAGGGAGATAATCCTATATCCCTATTTCTAGATGTAACTTCTGACCTCTTGAGGGGTTTATATCATGTTGAAAGTCACAGAGCTGGGACAAGATGTGGCCAGAATTCTCACCCTAGCATCTTGACTGAGGTATTCTCTCCTGGTGGATTAGAACCAAGCAGGAACCATGTATAGAAGAAAATCATACCACACAGAGATCTTTTTTTTTTTTCTGTGGTGCCCCAAGGTTGGCTAGAGGCTGCTGACCCCTCAACCTACACATGGGGGATATACTGTGGGACACACAGTCTATCACCACTCAAGAAGGGGAACTACAAAATGGGTCCACAGCCTTATCCCTTAGGGCAACGCTTGGTCCTTGAGAAGCCTTGGTTTTTATAGTTGTTATTTTTTCCCAGATTTTTGTCCTTTCCCTTATAAAAGAATGATTACTATTTTTCTTTTTACTTTAAGTGTAAATACTTCAGTTTTGAAGCACTTAAGCCCCTGGCTCAGTGAAGGCAAAGGGCTCTTACTGGGGACATAAGTCATTCTTTGTAAGACCCCCTCTCAGTTGTTCTCATTCCTTACCTTCAAGTGACCACTGGGCACTCACGCAAGAGTGACAGGGCCCCTCTGCTTCTGAGTGACCCTGCCTTTCTCTATCTTGTTTTATATGGATACCACAGATTTCTTAGTAGGTGTAGGTGTGTGTGTGTGTGCGCGTATGTGCGCGCCGTGTGTGTGTGTGTGTGTGTGTGTGTGTGTATTTGTGCCATGGGTTCAGCTAATTTGCTTGCTGTCTGAATGCTTTCAGCACTGGTTATGTCATTGCAATACCATGTGCCAAGACTAAAATCCCCAGGCCCTCCAAATGTACCCCAAACTGCACACTTCAGACCCATAACTGACCTCGGCTCCTCCCTTAGAATGACCCTCAGCTCTTCAACCCTGCTGTGCTGCCTCTGCCAGCCATAAAAGGAGTTGAAATAGAATCACTACACACTGCTGGAATTAAGATCAAATGAGAGAACATAAATGGAGGGACCTGTCTACATTCAAGGAACCAAGCATACAGCCTATCACAACTAAACACTAAAATGAAAGGAAAAGGGGACCCAAACCAGTGGTAACCTGCGTTAAAATATGTGAATGAATTGCATCCAGGTATAATAAGACAGGGCCAGGTTAAAGAAAGCCCCAGAACACTGCTGCTTGCTGTGAAGGAGCCCCAGAACCTCCCAGTACATCTCTTAAGCCAGTGGCAAGGGTGGTGGCAGGGGTTTTGAAGCAGTGATGGCTGCTGGGTCACATTGCTAATGCAGTGGAGACCAGAGTTCAAGCTGCCTACTTGCCTTAACTGCCTTCACTGGCATTGCCATAAAAGAATAAAGTATAGCCCCAGTGGTCCCCTATCCAAGTCAGGGCAACACTGCTTCAACAAGCTCTCTGTGCCAGTATCCTGACTTCTTGCACCTCCCCATCCTGCAGCTGAATAGAGAGCACAAGGAAGGAGCACAGAAAGCCTCTTCTGGTCCCATGTGTCTGTGTGTGAAAACATCAAAGCACATCACTAGGTCCCGTACCTCTCCTTACTTTCTCATCACCATTTCTTCCCAGGTACATGCAAGGTGCTTGAAGGATGCCGGCAAGCATGCAAATGCAGTCATTGTCTCATGGGCTCCCGCCAATCCAGAGTGCAAGGTCAACCATCAAAAAGGTACAATGACCATTCCAGGGAACAGCTCGGGAAATTACATATTCACTGAATACCTGAAAGGTCTGCAAAGGCCACTGTGTCACACAAATCAATCTCGTTTGTACAGAAAAGCAAAACCAGAGCCTTAAGGCAATCAGAGTGATGGGTTCTCTTTTACATTAATGGCATTCCATGGAAAGAATGTAAACGTGATTTTTTTTCGGTATTATTTTGTTCATGATCACCTAATTTGTTGATCTTTGACTTAAAGGTTCATGCTATTACAGTAATGAAATAAACTCCTGCTGAAACCAAAAATTCACGCACCCATTCATCAGTCCACAGAAATCTTAAGGTTGAGTGTCATGAAATAACCAACTGGGCAGATAAAAGCAGTGCTCAAACGCTGGCAAGTTCCAAGTTTCCATGGACAAAGAACCCATGCCAGGCATCATGCTGCACATGGGGCACTTAAAGCAGAGCAGATGGTGCCCCTCCTCCCACAGAGGAGCTGTCTGAGATGGGAGTCAAAAATCAAGCAAACAATCAAAAGGACATCATCCTTGTGAGCCATGGTAAGAGCTGTGGGGAAAGATCCAGAAACAACCTAAGGAAAGATTTATTTTGACTCACAGCTCTAGGGTACAGGCTACTGTGAGAGGGAAGTCGCAGAGGTGGCAGTTTGAGGCAGCTGGTCACATGGCATCCATAGTCAGGCAGCAGAGGAATAAGAATACTAGTCAAATTAACAATCGATGGTATATATATGTGTCTATACCAAAGTAACCTACCATAACTATTAGTGCTGTTTAGATACCTATATATCTAATTGCTTGTGCTTCATTAGTAGGATCGAAAGGTTATTCCTGGACAAACTGTCAGCCCATGAAAGGAAACAGCCAGAATTGACCAGAGCCCAAGACAACAGCTCCAGAGAAAGTAGACTGTTTTGCTTCTCATCCACCTGTGCCCCTTTTCTAAGCCTAGGGAACAATCTGCAGAAGAGGGAGCGTGGTAGAATGTAAGGGCTGCGATTGGGGTAAATGGTGAAACTACAGCAATATAGTCTGGACACTCATTTGATCAACTTGATTGAACATACAAGCCCCCCCCACTGGATGGTGGGGCTGTGGGGGTTTGGGCACAACAGCCTGCAAATTGGTTTTACATGAGGGATGCTTGTACTCATAAATTATCACTTATTGCTAAAAAATGAAAAAAAAAAACTGAGACAAAGGCAGGAGAGTTATCGAGCAGAGAATGCATGATCTGGGGTGGGTGGGGTGGGATGGGGGGGAAGGGAAGGAATGGGAAATATGCCTGAATGAATTGAAACAGATGTATGAAATACACAAAGCATCAATAGAAATAAAAAAAATAACAATCAGTATTAACCATCCCCGTAGGAAAGGGACCAGGTGATTTGAATGATGCCACTTTGTTATCCATGTGAATATACAACTAGAGTCAAGATGGTCCCGACTACAAAGCCCAAAGCCTAATCCCCATTCTGGTCCCATTAAGAACACCACTTACACAGGGCCAGCAAAGAGAGGACAAGGTTTACACAGACTCATACTTAACCCAAAAAAAAAAAAAAAAAAAAAAAAAAAAAAAAAAAAAGTCCAGAGCCTTCTGGGAATCAAGCATTTCTTTTCTCTTCAAGCACAACAAGTATCACTTACAGCTGCATAATGTGAAAAGGTTCATTATTTCATTCACTAGATTTTGCTATATTGAAATTTTAATCAGTGAACACAGACCTAGTAAAATGAATACATTCATTTGCTCTTGTTGCCTGGTAAATCATCAAACCATTCTTTGCAAAAGCAAAATTGCAACACAAAGAAAAAAATCCATAAAGATGTTCATGTGCTTTGGCCTACCAACTCAACCCCCAGGGAATTTATTTTAAGGGAAAATATCTGGTTCCATGGAATTAAAAAAAAAAAAAAAACCTAACAACAACAAAGTTTTCTTCATGAGAACACAAAAAGGCAAAAGCAGAAACACTTGGAACTACCTAAAAAAACATGAGTAAGAAGAGTTCTGAAAACAGGAAATGGGGCTGGAGAGATGGCTCAGTGGTTAAGAGCACTGGTTGTTCTTACAGAAAACCTGGGTTCAAATCCCAGCACCCACATGGCAGCTAACAACTATCTGTAACTCCATTTCCAGGGGCTCTAACAACCTCTTCTGTCCTCCTCAGGCATTGTACAACATGGGTGCACTTAAAACATATGCAGACATAACACTCATACACATGAAATAAAAATAATGAAAAGAAAATTTAAATAAATAGGAAATGCACTGGATGGGATGTAGGCCATCCATTATACATGTTAGCACACAGCTTCTATGAGAGCGCGACCTGTGCCTTCTCAAGAGAAGCATTAGAGGAAACTGTGTAATGGAGAGAACAGAAAAAGTACTTCAAGATGAACAAGCATAAGAAAACTGATAAACACTGACTCAAGATCTCTGGGGGCAGGCTCATTTATTTCAACAGTCATGATAAAATACTCCCAACATGAGGCTGGAGAGATGGCTCAGCAGTTAAGAGCACTGATTGCTCTCTCAGAGAACCCAGGTTTGATTCCCAGCACCCACATGGCAGCTAACAACAGTCCTAACTCCAGTTCCAGGGGATCTGATTCCCTCTTCTGACTTTCACAACCATTGCATGGCGGGGGGGGGGGTGCTCATCCACATGCAGGCAAAACCTCATACACATAAAAGAAATAAAATATTAAAAAAATACTCTTATCCCATGGAACAATTAAAAATCCCTCAGAGCCCAGCGCAGCAGTGCATGCCTTTATTCCCAGCACTCCAGAGGCAGAGGCAGTCAGATCTCTGTGATGTAGAGGCAGGCCTGGTCTACATAGTGTGTTTCAGGCCAGTTGAGGCTACAGAGAGACCCTGTCTCAAAAAAACATGAGATAAACAACAATAACATCAACAACAATAATAATATCCCTTAGAAACATTTCTATGGTAACACTATAGTAGAACATCACCAAAGAATAAGGACAGGATGTGTGTTCATCCCGACAGAAATACAAAATAAAGCAAGCTTCAGAGGTATCCTCTGTGTTACGTAGCCCACAGGCTTTCACATAGGTCTCCTGTATGTGAGAGCTTTGGGGAGAGGTGGATTGGAAGCACGTGTCCAATGCTGCTGTGAGGAAAAGAAAGAAGCAGGTGAGAGCAGGAGCTTGAAGTCCTCTGGCAGCTAAGTGGAGAAGGTTCTGGAACCCAGTGACCAGGTAGAGCCATGGGCTGATGGCACTCACCTTTTACAATCAGCTCCGCATAGTTGGACACACCAGACCCACCATCCGAGCGGATCACACAGCGGTACTTGGAGATACTGCGTTGGGCAGTGTCTGCCACACTGACCGTGGCTGAGAAGCGCCTGTGGTTGACCACACGAGTGACCATGAGGGCCGTGTCTCTGCCATTCCATTGCTGAGGACACAGGAAGGGAGACAAGAAATCATAGCATCGCAGGCTTCCTAGCAACCTCCAACATAGACCCCAACCTCCTCACATGCTTCTGAGGCCAAGGACTTCCTTTAATGGGTTCTCATTCTGGATTGAACTATTGATCCGGTTCAGAAATACAGCTGACCAGCTGACTATGATGGCATACGTCTATAATCCCAGCACTCCAGAAACTGAGGCAGGAGGCTTACAAGTTTTAACCTAGCCCATGTAGAGTATTAATAAACAGCCTGGTTTCCAGCTCCACAGCTGGTAACCAGTGTCTTTTGCATAGACTAGCTCCCACCTGTGTCAGGCTATCACTGCTGGGTGGGAGTTTTACCTCTCCTTGTTATACAGGAGCACCCTGTAACCTTGGGAATAGTCCTTCTCCTTTAAAGTCCATGTTCAGGTTCACAGCCATCTCTAGGAAGCACACCTCATTAATCACACCACCATCCTAAAGGCATCTATGCCTCTCTATATTGTGTGAACATAACGTCTTTGTCCAAGTCTCTCCACCATTTTAGACCATAAGCTCCACAGAGCCAGGACTTTATTCATTTCCTGTATCACCTTGGTAGACGTCGTAAGATCAAGAAGAATACACCATGAGTTTTAGGTGTGATAGTCTGGATTATATAGAGTCTTAGTAGTAAGCTATAATAACTGGTAAGGCACATATGTGGATACACTTTGCATGGGTATTTACTAAGCACCTAGTATGTAACAGACCCTGAGCTGGATACTTTTGTATAATTCTCCCTTTTAATCTTCACAGGCTTTTCAGGTGTGTGTTATTGCTGCTCTTCTCAGAATAATTCAAATGTCAAAGAGGTTAAATAAATATGTAGAGCAAACACGTCCCTCATCCAGGCTTCTCAGCATCAAATCATTCTTTTTCCTAAGACCTTATCCTCATTGACTCCTTTCATGTAATTTCTATCTTTCGAAGTGAAATGAAGTATTTTAATTGTCTGGTTGCATTGAGGGAAACCTGATGATTTTCAATCCCCAGGTCTTACACCTTGCAGGATGCCACCTTCATCGCCTCTTCCATAGTAAACAACCTCATCACATACATAGTGTATAATTTTCCAACCTTCCTCCCATAAGGCACATGTCAGGATGAGGAGATGAGGGCATGCAGCCCCCCCGCCCTCCCAGAGGCAGGGCAATAAAAAGGCAGTGCCAACATCCTGAGCGTATGGTGAAACAACAGACAAGAAACAGAACAGCCGAGGCCGCCATTGGAGGCAGCTAAGAAACCTGGGCCCATCTAGACAGTTCCCTCCGCCTGCGCCCGCTAGACAGTTCCCTCCGCCTGCGCCCGTCTAGACAGTTCCCTCCGCCTGCACCCGTCTAGACAGTTCCCTCCGCCTGCGCCCGTCTAGACAGTTCCCTCCGCCTGCGCCCGTCTAGACAGTTCCCTCCGCCTGCGCCCGTCTAGACAGTTCCCTCCGCCTGCGCCCATCTAGACAGTTCCCTCCACCTGGCCCTGTCTAGATTTCCTCCACCTGCACTCCTCTAGAAAGTTTCCAGAAAAAAAAAGGCCGGGCGTGGTGGCGCACGCCTTTAATCCTAGCAGTTGGGAGGCAGAGGCAGAGGCAGGCAGATCCTCATGAGTTCAAGGCCAGCCTGGTCTACAGAGTGAGTTCCAGGACAGCTGGGGCTACAGGGAGACCCTGTCTTGAAAAAAAAAAAGTAAGTTTCCTCCAGCTGCACCCATCTAGACAGTTTCCTCCAGCTGCACCCATCTAGACAGTTTCCTCCACCTGCACCCATCTAGACAGTTTCCTCCAGCTGCACCCATCTAGACAGTTTCCTCCACCTGCACCCGTCTAGAAAGTTTCCTCCAGCTGCCCCTGTCTAGACAATTTTCTCCACCTTATTTGTCGTTTTAGCATTCTGTAGACTCCCTGTCTCAAACATGTATAACCTTGACATTTCAAAATACTAATGTATATGGCATTTTTCAAGTCAGGACAAGAGGAGAGGTAGCCATAACCTCCTCCCATGCCAGAACAACCCAACATGACCAGAGAAAGAGCATTGTAAGGGTCAAGAGTCATTTGGGCTGAAGCTCCACCCATCTGGATCATGCTTTGGATATCTTGCCAAGAAATGGCAGAGCTTAGACCCAAGTACAAGACACTACCAGTTACTCAAGTTACTTTCCTCTTTCACAACAGCACAATGAGAAGGTAAATAAGGTCCTGGCAAACACCAAGACTGTACCCCGATTTAGAGAAGAGATGTGGAAGAGTGGAATTAAGAAGATATTCAACAAAAGGGGTCCACACCCCCCATTTTTTAGCAAAACACTGCAGGAACACTGTAAGACAGCTGAGCCACTGTCCAAATTGATTTAATTATAACGCTTTTATCTATGTCTCTTTCTGTTGTTATCCCTCTTTCTATCCCCTGTGTGTGTGTATGTGTATGTGTGTCTGTGTACACGTGTGTGGTGTGTCTGTGTGCTCAGATGTAGGTATGTGTACATACATGGGTGAATGCACCTGTGGAAGCCCCAGGACAATCTGGGTATCATTTCTCTTCAGGGGATGTCTACCTTGTTTTTGAGACAGGTGCTCTCACTGGCACAGAACTTGTCAACTGGGCTAGGCCGGCTGGCCACCACACCTGAGCTCCACCTGTTTCCACCTCCTCAGCCTGAGGACTTCAAACACCCACCAACACACCTAGCTTTCTACATGGGTTCTAGGCATCAACCCAGGTCCTCATGCTTGCACTGCAAGAATTTTATAGACAGAGCTATCTTTTCTCATTAGCTTTTTGAGACATGGTCTCATAATATCCAAGCTAGTCTTGAAGTCTCTATGTAACTCATGATAACCTTGAAATTCTATTCCTCCTACCTCTACTGCCTAAGAACTAAGATTATAGGTATAGGTATAGGTATAGGTATAGGTATAGGTATAGGTATAGGTATAGGTATAGGTATGGGTATATGCCCTACTATGCCCAGTTTATGCAATGCTGGGTAGTCAACCCAGGGCTTCTTACATGCTAGCCAAGCACTCTACCAATTAAGCTACATCCCTGGCTTCTTCTCTGTCTTTAAAGCTTATACTAAAGAAGCACAATTCTGTGTTGCATATCCTATCTCATGTATTCTGCAGGAAAACTCCTGACATGGGAACACTCCTGATTTCCTTCCTACATGTAAGAAACCTGAATGAAGCTCAGAGAAGTGAAATCACCTGCCCAGGGTTGCCGGGCATAGGAGTTAAATATCTAAGGCTAGCTGGCTTCAGAGCCCACCCTTGAAAGCTTTGTGTATGTTGCTGTGATATGAAGTCAGCTATTGGACCATCATGCACCTCTTCAAGACTTCCTGTCCTAATGTGAAACACCACGAGCTAAACAAGGGACACCAGAATCTACCTGTTTGCAATTTGCATTTTAGCTAAGAACAAAATACATACCCAAATAAGTGTTAAAGACAAATGAAGAGGTGACCATAGGAATGTCATATGACCTGATGAATCGATTCTTGAGACGAAACTCACACATCCAGCCTTCAAAATAGCCAAGAAATCTGGAAAACTCAAAAGGATAGAATGGATCCAAGGAAGTCCCCTGACTCCACAGTAAGTTAGTGAATGGAGAAGGAAATGCCTAAGAAATAAATCACATAGAGGAGACAGGAAGAAGTGTAGGAAACAACGGGATGCACAGAGGTGACCATGGCACTCACTGGCAGGCAAGAGCAGCACCAACACTGTGGAACCTCACTGGCTGGGCAGATGGGCTTGAAAGCAATAATCTAGAAAGCAAGGGAAGTGAAGAGAAAAGGCTGGTGAGGGGCATGTGGCCAAAGAAAACAAAGACCTACAGAAGAAATGGCCTAGAGAGGGCAAACCCTACCCAACATTAGGTCACTGCTCTGTGCTAAAGCCAGAACAGAATATGGAGGCTGAACCGACTATCTAGCTGATAAGATTAATAAACGCCTGAATAGCCAGGGCCCATAAAGAGACTGACGGCTAAGGACAATGGACTATAAAAACCTAGGAAGGAAAAATACCAGATGGTAAATCCTTCTGGAATATAACTTTTCATCTACAGTTGCTTCTGAATCCAGGGTGCCGCCCTCTGAAGGAGGCTGGACCACCAGTGGAGACAAGTCAGCCCCCAGGATGCTACAGCTGACCAGGCATGGGTAAGAAGACAAGAGACAGGGAGGGAAAGACAAGTAGCGACTGCTAGTGAAAAACAAAGCAACGGGTAGAGAAAGGGCCCAGAGGTTGCTCTTGCATAGGACCCAGGCTTGATTCCCAGCACTCACATGGCAGCTAACAACTGTCTTTAACTCCAATTCCAGGGAACCTAATGTCCTCTTCTGACCTCCATGGACATTGTATAACATGGGTGCACCTACCTATATACAGGAAATACATTCATACACATAAAATAAAAATAAAACCCCCCACCAAATCAACAACAACAGCAACAAAACAAAGCCCAATACTTACTTCACACACTTATAAACAGGCAATTCCATTCCCATGAGCCTCATTTTTCTCTATATACAATGGGTTTGTCTAAAATGCCCACCTTGTGGAGTCGTTTTGAGTGAGGAAAAAATGAGAAGGTACATGGAACGCTTAGCACATGAGTGAACACTTTGGTGTTACAGGAGTTTTCCAAATTCACCATGAAATTAGCAAAGAAAAATGTGATCAATAGGTTAATAGTCCCCCAAAGATGCCCACATCCTAATACCCTTTGAATATATCTGCTTACCTGTTTGAAGGTACAACTTAGTTAAGGATTTTGAAATGGGGGCAAGGGCTATCATTTTGGATTATCCATCCGGAGCTAATGTAACCACAAGAGTTTTTATGTATAAAGAGAGAGACAGAAGACTGAAATTCAGAGGAGCTATGGATGGAAAGACAGGTGAGAAGGAGCCAATTGCTCATAGGAGCTAAGGAACAGATGGCCTCTGTCATCTGGAACAGGTAAGGGAATGGGTTCCTCCAGATCCTTACAGGCACAGCCTACCTTGTGACATTGCAAAATGACATTATCATCTAAAGTCATGCTCAAGAACCACTTAAATGTATGAAAATTTCACAGCCTTTAAGTTTATGATTTTGCATTGCGCTGCCTTCATGGCTATCTTGGGCCACATGCAGCCAGCGGGCCACAGGCTGGACACACCTTCAAGGAACACAGCCCACGAACACACGATGTAACATGCTGAATTCACTGAATCTCCTTTTTGATTTCTCATCCCCACAGTGGCAAAGAAATAAATTTGTTTTCAAGCTGTTAAGTTTGTGGAGTTGATTTCAGTAGCAATAAGAAACTAATACAAAGAAAAAGGGCTGGTTAAGTACAAAAAATCCATTGTGCACATTTAAATTTCATCTCGATGTCGCCTCTAGTATTATTTACTTATCTTCTTAATTTTGTCAGATTCTAGCAGAACTGGAGAGGATTAAGTGCCTTCCCCTGAATGGTTCACATTTTTTTCTGTTTAGCTCCTGAACCGAGAGCCTTTCTCCCACTGAAAGATAGGAAATTGCAGGTTGTCTTATAAAATCTCTGAAAAACAGGCCTTCTGATAATCACACTTGTCATATTGGGAACAGGCAGCAGCAGGCCAGGAACAAGCAGGAGGGCCCAGAGTCAAGATAGAAAAAGTGCAATGATGGACCATGGGCAAGGAGAAATGGAGGTTAAGTTCAGAAAGCTGAGCCCTGATGGGAACAGCCTGTGACCATGAGTGGCTAACACAAGCAGGGAAGTGCAAGTGACAGCTGAAGGTCATGGCAGATGAATAGGAACCCAGGGTTCCAGAGAAAGAAATCAGAAAAGTGCTAGAGGAATAGGACATAGATGCTCAGATGAGAAGAGATCAGATGTCAAAACACTCATTCAGAAGTGAATTAAACACAGTGCGTGCTGGATAGCTTTAGTGTCAACTTGACACACCTGGGTTGAGGGAGTCTCAATTGGGGAATTGGCTCCATTGGACTGGCCTGTGGCCACGTCTGTGGAGTATTGTCTGATTGTCGAGCAGTGTGGGAGGGCCCAGCCCACTATGGGTGGTGCCACCCTGGGCAGGTTGCTGTGTACTGTATAAGAGGTCAGGCTGGGCATGGGCCAGGGGAGCAAGCCAGTGAACAGCACTCCTCCATGGCCTGTGCTTCAACTCCTGCCTCCAGGTTCCTGCCCTGAGTTCCTGCCTTGGGCTCCCTAAGTGATGAACTGTGACTGGGGAGATGTAAGCTGAATAAACCCTTTCCTCCCCAAGTTGGTATCAGTCAGAGTGTTTTGTCACAGCAATGGAAGACAAACTAGGACAGAAATTGGTACCAGAAGAGTGGGGTATTGCTGTAACAAACCTGACCTTGATGTTTTGGGGAAGGATTGTGGAGGCGTTTGGAACTTTGGGCTGGGAAGATCATTGAATGCCTAAAGATTGTTGCTATGGAGCTTGGAGCAGTTTTGCTGAAGGAGTTGTAGAAGATGGAGGCCTGGCTTGTGAAGTTTCTAGTTTCAAAGAGAGCAGAGATAATCAGGACTGATTAATCTGTGGGTTCTGGTCAGCTGGGGCTGAAGAATAAGCTGTAAGTAACAAGAGACCAGAACCTGAAGTGAAATCTTTGTTGTACTGGGACAATTGATGCTGGTTAGCTGGGACTGAAAAATCAGCTGTAAGTAACAAGAGACCAGCATCACTGTGGTGAAATCTTCTGGGAAGAATTTCTTCAGGGTCAGCACACAGAAGCTGTGATCCAGAAGGGCCTGAGCCTCCATCTCGAGCCAGAAGCAGATCTTGGTAACATATAAGAGTCTCCTATATGGTTCCGGTGTTGAAATTTGAGGGGGTCACAGAGA
>VZQC01000028.1:1742593-1812238 GCA_009823505.1 Rhizomys pruinosus
TCCAGGAGAACTCCAGTTCCAGGGGAATCTGACACCCTCTTCTGACCTCCACAGCATTGCACAACATGGGTGCACAAACTTGCATGCAGGCAGTACATTCATACACATACAGAAATAAATAAATAAAAAAAAAATAACAAAAAAAGTGTCCAGCATCATCCGTAATTAGGGGAAATGCAAATTAAAACCACTTTAAAATTTCATGTTACCCAAGTCAGACTGACTAAGGTTAAGAAAACAAATGATACCAAATGCTGGAGAGGATGTGGGGAAAGAGGAACTCTCATTCACTGCTGGTAGGATAGCAAATTCATGCAATCCCTAAGGAAAACAGTATGGAAACCTCTTGAAAACCTAAAAATGAACCTACCATTTGACCCAGTTATACCACTATTTGGCATATATCCACAGAACTCATCCTATTGTAGAGATACCTGTAAATCCATGTTTATTGCTGCTCTTTCACAACAGTGAAGAGATGGAAGCAACCTAAGAGTCCCTCAGCTGATGAGTGGAAATGAAAATGTGGTACAGCTACACAATGGAGATCCACTGAGTGGTAAAGAAAAATGAAATTTTGAAATTTTTAGGGAAATGGATGGAACTTGAAACTGTTATACTAAGTGAAGTAACAGACTCAGAAAAAAAAAAACGCTATAAGTTCTCCCTCATATGTGGATTCTAACATCAAATCCTTATATGTGAGTATGTATCCTGATGTAGCTGCAGGAAAATAGAAGGGAACGGGTAGGTAAAGGGAAAGAAGAAACCTGAGAAAGGAGAACAGCAGGAGACAGGTGTTACTAAGGGAGAAATGGATAAAATGGAGGTATTTAAATTGGAGGAAGGTTATACAAGGAACTTTGGGGATAAAGGTGAAGAAAGAGCTCAAGAGAGGTGGGGACCATAGGGGACTGCTGTTGTCTAGGGAGAAATGGGGAAAGCTGGGACACTTTAACACTTTAAGTGGGGAGGGCATGGAGGGAGGGCTAGAAAGGTGGGGGAGAGGGAGAGAGAGAGAGAGAATAAATAATGCCTGACTAGGGCAAACAAGAGATCATCATATTAGTCCAATAACCGAATTATGAGTCCATGTGTATAGCCGAGGCTACATAACAAGAAACAGTAACAGATAAGAGAAACCTTCCTTTGAGTTGTTAGCCAGGATAGTCCAAGGGACTCCCAATATTATATAGGCTATTAACGAAGCCCTTGATTCCCTCCCAGAACTTGAAGGTAAGACCTATTGCTGAAGACAGGACATACTTTTGACACAGGATTTGATACAATGGAGCTGGAATTGACCTGGAAGCCATTTCTCCCAAAGAAAGGCTAACTCTCAGAGCTTTGGAGATCACTAGGCAAGCTGATAAGGGAGAACATCAATCGATGGTCCAACCTGAGCTTCTAGGCCAAATAACCACATCAATGACCATACAGCGTATGACATTGGTACAGTAGTGGCACTTTTATCTTGGGAGTAATCAACAGCTACCTAACTGAACTAAAAGCCTACACAATGGGAGGAAATTTGAGTGTACTATTACTGTAAACATAGCCAAATACACATGGCTGGAGAGGTCATAAATCTCAGAGAAAATTGTAAGGTTGTCACATCCCTAGACAAATGTAATTTCTTTTTTTTTTTTAAGTTTTATTTATCTATTTTCTATGTGTATGAATGTACTGTCTGCATTTAGGTTTGTGCACCCCTGTCATGCAATGCCGCGGAGGTCAGAAGAGGGTGTCGGATTCCCCTGGAATTGGAGTTACAGACGGTTCTCCCCACTGGGGATTGAACCCAGATCCTCTGCAAGAGCAGTCGGCGCTCTTAACTGCTAGGCTATCTCTCCAGCCCCGACAAATCTAATTTCTTACTATTTGCAAAATACGTATCCTTACAGTTACAGTCAAGTATTCCAGTCACCACTTCTCGATGAAGCTTCTTTTCTACCAGACAGGGACTATTATAGAGTAGCACAACTGGTCACACACAGACATTGTAAAGTGCCCAAGCTTAAGTGGTACATCTACAATGAGACCTCTACACCTAAGGGTCATGGAACGCAGAACAAGGGGTAAAGAGGACACTAATGAACCTCTCAATTCTCATTAGTGAATCTCCCTCATGCAACAGAGAGCCAGGAACACAAAAGGTCACAAACAGCCAAAGCATAGAGAGTAAGAGTCTGCAGAATGTAGGTCTCCTGTGTTAAACTTCACCCACTGAGGGCTCAGGGACCATCACAGAAAAGGGGATGGAAAGAATGTAAGAGCCAGGGAGAAGGTGCACAACCATGTGAAATTAGAGTACTGCAAGCTCCTGGGATGCTGCTCACATGAACCTGTACTGCTTGCTGGTGTCAGCATCAGCATACATGAGACCTATGCAAACTCAAGCAGACAAAAGCATAACAGAGATCTGTGCAAATTGGCAAGAAACCCCAATCTTAGTCAAAGAATTAATGGCAGCTGAGTACTGCTGGGTGAGGAAGAGCTGAGCTTGTTAAAGGGAAGGACTCTAGATAGTCTGACTAGACCTCAGTGGACAAACTTGCACTGAGGAATGTCTTGGGACACTAACATGACACAATAAGCCTTAACACAAATGACAGAATGTGTGAATTCCAGGAGGGTGCCAGCAGGAAAGGGGGATGATGATTAAGATTGATTGAGATGTTCTGTTTGAAATAGACAAAAATTCAATGAAAGATTTACAAGAATAATAAAAACCTAACCATTGCATGGAAGAATGAAGCAACCAAGAACTGCCTAGAGCCCTGAAGCAGATTGTAGCCTAGAGATAGGGTGGAGGAGTCAAGAGTCAAGACTGTCATCCAATAGCTGGTATGTGGCACAGTGATGGAGTGCTTGCCTAGCATGCATGAGGCCCTGTGTTCAAACCTTGGCATCAAAGACCGTTCCCCAACCAAGTTATCACACAGCATATGATAGAGATGCAAAGGCTAGGAGGCTACGAGTGGGAAACAGGATTGCAGGGGAAGTTGAAAGCCAAGCCTGGGAAGGGCCAAAGAGAAGCAGGGTAAGGATGAATGTGCACATAAGATTGGAGAAGATGCTGTGGGTGGTATCATCCCAAGGGCAGGTGGGCCCCAGGCTTTAGAAGAGAGGTAGCTGAGCAAGCCAGGGGAAGTAAGCCAGAAAGCAGCATTCCTCCACAGTCTCTGCTTCAGCTTCTACTTCGACTTTCTTCCATGATGGACTACCTTTAAGCTGAAATAAACCCTCTCTTCCCAAAGTCACTTCTGGTCAGGCTGTTCTCCTGGCAAGAGACTAGGACAGAAAATGCTTGATTTATATACCTATCATATATCTATAGATCCAGGGCCTAGTAAATTTCTTGGGTAAAATGGGATGACTAGTGGAAAAAGTAGCCCTTTCCTAGATAACAGAGGCCTGCACTTGAACCACAGTAGCCAAACACTGGTCACAGCTTATCAGACAGAAAGATGAGTAAATATACCATTGACTGAAGGTAGTTTCTCTAGGGGCTAGAGCCACATGCAACTAGAACACACAGTGTTGGGGATTTGGGACACTGGCTTATGAAGAGGACCTATCAAGGCCAATAACAACATCCATGCTACCTGGCACTTTCCTATCTCTTCCTTCTCCTATAGTAGAACATACACAGTGTACCTGAACTCTGATAGGCACACCTTGAAATTTGCTAGTACTTTGATTTTGATTCTTTCTGTTTTGATTACATATATATATATATAATAAGGATTTGCATAGCTGAATTAGATATTTTGTTTAGCTTATGATTAGTCTGAGAATGTAAGTAAAAGTCACAGTAACATTCTTGGGTTTTAAGATCTCAATATCATCTAATCTATTGTCTAGCCTGGCCTATAACTTATTATATAAGTTATAATAGCAAAAAGCTGGAACCAACCCAAATGCCCCTCTACTGATGAATGGATAGAGAAAATGTAGTACATCTACACAATGGAGTTCTATGCAGCAGTAAAAAAAGACAACATCATGAACTTTGAAGGTAAATGGATGGAACTAGAAGATATTATGTTAAGTGAAATAACACAGTCCCAGAAAAACAAACGACAAATGGTATCCCTCATCTGTGGATACTAGTGCCAATAACCTAGTTGTAAATATTTGTTGTTGGGTGTGATGCATATTGGAAAGAACACCACCAACAACAACAACAGAAAAGACTGCATCAAAGAACTGACTGAAATGGTGAATCTGGTGGGGTGGGTGGTTGGGGAGGGAACACAGGTCTAGATTCGATTTGTAACATAATCTTGTACATATATATATATATATATATATATATATATATACATATATATATATATATATATACATAAACAATAAATTTTAAAAATGAAGAAAAAAAAGATTTCGATATCATCTAATCTATTATCCAGCCTGGCTTCTAACTTATTATATAGACCTCAAACTCATGTTCCACCTACCTTGTCTCCCTGTATGATAGATATGTGCTACCACACCTGGCATTTTTTTCTGTTTAATTTTATATTACTCCAAAATATACATTTATACATTCCACACATATGCCATGTTTCCAAAGTCTGAAAACAAACTATAGGTTAATTCCAAAACACATTCAGGGATTCACAGTTTAACAGTAAACTTGTATGCAGGTAAAAAGATATTTAATTTTATATTCCTAAATTACATAGCATGTTGATGTATGTTTTGATGTACTTTTTTGGGGTCTTTTTGAGACAGGGTCTCCCTGTAGCCCCAGCTGCCCTTGAACTCACTATGTAGACAAGGCTGGCCTTGAACTCACAGAGATCCACGTGCCTCTGTCTTCCAAGTGCTGGGATTAAAGGCGTGCGCCACCATGCCCAACTTGATGTACTTTTAAAAAAGAGCTTTATTCTTTCTCATAAATCTTAGGACTGAAGAAAATTGAGACATAAACTTCAAGCTATATCTATAGTAATATCAGTCAATGTGGTATTATTTTTAATAAAATACTTTTATTGATGTTTTGTATATTTCATACATCATTTTCAGTCCAATTTAGACATATTCCCCTTTCCCTTCCCCCCACCCCACCCCAGTTCATGCATTCTGCCATACATGTCCTGCATCTTTTTCCCAGTATTTTTAAAGTTTTTCTCTGCAGAGGTTTATTGTTTGGGGCAGAATTTAACTGTATCAGTCAGTTCTTTGACCCAGTCCATATGTTGTTGTGGTTTCCTCCCAATTGCATTGCTCCAAAATATGCCTACATAAATGTCACATATGTACCAAAATTATGACCTCCAGAAATCAACTGTATGTTAATTCCAAAATATGTTTAGGAATTCACATTTTCCCTTTAATTTTATAGTAGTCTAAAATATGAATATATACCTTTACCCATACACAGTAATTACAATGTCTGAAAATAAGTGGTAAGTTAATTCTAGGGCCTGTTAAGAGATTCACATTTTAACAGCACAGTTGCTTTCAGATAAAGAGAAATATAACAATAATGTTGCTCAGCTTGCCTTTCAGCTGGGGGATTTTGTGCAACCATCCACAAATGAGGGAAATCACTCCCCATTTGTTTTTCTGGGACTGTGTTACTTCACTTAGCATAATGGCTTCGAATTCCATCCATTTACCTGCAAAGTTCATGATGTCATCTTTTTGTTTTTTTTGGTCTTTTCGAGACAGGGTCTCTCTGTAGCCCTAGCTGTCCTGGAACTCACTCTGTAGACCAGGCTGGCCTTGAACTCACAAAGATCCGCCTGCCTCTGCCTCTGAAGTGCTAGGATTAAAGGCGTGCACCACCATGCCTAGCGATGCCATCTTTCTTTACCGCTGCACAGAATTCTATTGTGTAGATGTACCACATTTTCTCTATCCACTTGTCAGTTGAGGGGCACTTGGGTTGCTTCCAGCTCTTTGCTATCCTGATGAGAGCTGCAATAAACATGGATGTGCACGTATCTTTGCAGTAGGATGAGTCTTGTGGGTATATATCCAGAAGTGGTATGGCTGGGTCAGGTGGTAGGCTCACTTTGAGTTTTTTAAGGGTTATCCACACTGCTTTCCACAGTGGTTATATGGGTTTCCCACCAGGAGTTGATGAGTGTTCCCCTTTCCCCACAACCTCTCCAGCATTTGGTGCCTTTTATTTTCTTGGCCTTAGACAGTCTTATCAGAGTGAGATGATACCATAGAGTGGCTTTAATTTGCATTTCCTTAATTATTAACAATGTTGAACACTTTTTTTATTTTATTTTATTTATTTTTGTATGTGTATGAATGTATTGTCTGCATGTAGGTTTGTGCACCCGTGTCGTGCAATGCCGCGGAGGTCAGAAGAGGGTATCGGATTCCCCTGGAACTGGAGTTCTCCTGGAATTGGAGTTTCAGACGGTTTTCCGCCGCCATGTGGGTGCTGGGGATCGAACCCGGGTCCTCTGTAAGAGCAGTCAGTGCTCTTAACCGCTAGGCTATCTCTCCAGCCCAGATGTTTCTCAGTCATCTTTACTTCCTCACTGGTGAAGTGTCTGTTCAGCTCTTTACTCCATCTTTTAAGTGAGTCATTTGTTTTTTAAATAGTTTATATATTCTGGAAGTTAATGCTCTGTTAGATATATCACTGGTGAAGGTTTCCTCCCACTCTGTGGGTTTTCTCTTCACTTCTTTGATTGTTTCTTTCACTATACAGAAGCTTTTGAGTTTAATGATGTCCTACTTGTCAACTGTTGACCTTATTTCCAGCAAAGCTGCTGTTTGATTTACAAAGTCTTCTCCTATGCCTATGTCTTATAGGTTACTACTAACCTTTTCTTCTATTACCTTCAGAGTTTCAGGTTTCACGTTAAGATCTTTGATCCACTTGGAGTTGATTTTTGTACAGGGTGAGAGGTAGGGCTTTAATTTTGTTCTTCTACAAATGGTGATCCAGTTTTGCTAGCACCATTTGCCAAAGATGCTATCTTTCCTCCATTGAGCTTTTATGGCCCCTTTGTTGAATATGAGGTGTGGTATTATTTTTACTAACAAAATTAACCTGGAATTCTTTTTTAAGATTTTATGTTATGTATATGAGTGTTTTGCCTAAACTTATGTAAGTGTACCATGTGTGTGCCTGGTGCCCAGAGACCCCAAACAGGTACTGGATCCCCTGCAACTGTGGTTGTGGATAGTTGGTAGCCACCACACATGGCTGGAAACTGATCCTGGGTCCTCTGGTAGAGCAGTGTGTACTCTTAACTGCTGAGCCATCTCTCCAGTCCCCCTAACTGCTATTTTTGAGGGCTTGGTTTGTACTAAGCACTGTGCTTGCTGGCTTGCATTATAGAGATTACTTATTCCTATGAGAGTTCTTCTCCACGTGTGGTCCCTGGACCAGCCACCCAGTATCTTTGGGGAACTTGCTGGAAGTATAAATTTTTAAGAGAACTGCAGGGCTGATATCCATTTGTAGATGTTGTTTATTGGTGCTCGTACTCTGAGTTTTCTCCCTTTCCCTATTCTATTATTAATCACACTGGAAATGTACTCATTATTTTACAAAACAGAAAATGAGAGAGTGCGGAGTGTGGAAGGTATAATTTCTGCCCAGAGGAATTTACAGGCTGGGTAAAGATTCCAACAAAACGGCAAAAAAGTAAAATAGAAGTGTGAGCATTGAAACAGCATCCTTCATGGGGAAAATCTGCATGGGCATGGAGAGAGAACCATTCTTAGAATAGCCTAGAGATATATGGCCCAGGCTGGCCACATTCATAACCTCCCATGAATTCATGGGAAGTGGAAATGTTGGCTCTCTAGCCTTACCCTAGACCACATGAATTAGGAACTCTGATTGAGTCTTATCTATCAGGCTATTTTTGTCCTAACAAACTCTGCAGGTGATTCTGATGCTTGATAAAGTATGACATAAATCCTATACATATTCCTGATTAAGCAGGTATGATGGTGAACACCTATGATCCCAGCACTTGGAAGGCAGACACAAGAGTCTGAGTCCAGCCTGAGCTATATAGTGAGACTTTATCTCAAATATATATGAAACCACAGGAGAGCAGTGATAGTGGAGAGGTCAAGCGATACACCTTAGAGCAGAGATCTTGCTACAACTGCAGACTGGACCGAGTGGTCAGTGGTGGGGGCCTGAAATTCTTCATCCATGGCATGCCCCAGTTATACTGAAGATGCTGGTCTATGAGCCTCAGGACAGTTTTGTGTGACTTTGCTGAGGTATTTACACCTATGTGATCTGAGTCTGGAAACAGGGCACTCATCACATCCCATATCTGCCATCTGGTGTGTAACAGGACACAGCTACACTGGCAAGGGTATGTAGAGTGTGCAGGGTTCCAGAAAGTTTAGTTTGTTTGAAAACAGTTCATCCCATCTTGCAGAAAGTGCTCCATGGAAAACAGCTTGGAGAATGCTCTAAAAGAGACCAGGAGCCCTGGTTTTCTAGAAACCCAATGAAATCTCTAACTCAGACATACATATGTAGGAAGGAGCACAGTATATCAATATAGTTGACTAACAGCTGCCTACAGTATTGAGTTGTGGCAGATGATATGCTAATAGTCTGGGAAAGGTTTATCTGAACCCATCTCCATCAGTCTAGACCAATGGCTCTCAACTTTTAGTATTCCTTAGAATCACATACAACTTGATTTGAGAGGCCTGGGGTGTGAGTAGACAATTCTCATTTATAACAGATTACCAGGTGATGCTGATATTGCTGACTTTGGTCTAGGGTTCAGGAACTTTCAAGGCCAATGTCATCCTCACTCTTTCAGTGGGAAGCCAAGAGTCAAATAATACCATAGAACATTCAAATTGAAAATCGCTTGTATCTAGGATCACTTCCTGAGGTTGAATAATTTTCACTGCACAAAGAGTATCCAGCCACAGGACAAGGAATAGGGACCTTAAATCCAGCCTCTGCTATATGAGCAAAGCCACAATTACTATTGACTCAGTCCCTTCGACAAAGGTTATCAGAAGTCTGTCTGCTTACTAAGCTAAATGGAGCTCCACTTGATCAGAGGGGAACCGTTTTTCCAATTTACTAAGAGATGAGACACATGTTCTAAATGGAATAAAGGTACTTTGTATCTTAACCAGGGCTCTGCTGAATCTCATTTTTACCCATATCTCCCTCATCATGGTAACAGTTGCCTTGAAATCTCAGTACCCTCTTGCTATCCCTCTTGAAATCTTTTTCCATTTGCATGTTTCTCTCTCTGTAAAATCAGCTTACATTCCACTTCTTCTGGTCTTGCTTTGTTTTACATGGGTGATCCAGATTACTTTGAGAGCATACATACACTCAATGTATGAACAGAGCCTGGAAATAAATATACTTGTGTGTCCTTCTCCCTAGCAATGCATTTTTACCCTCAGATAGGACCTCTCTGTTTCAGGAGCCACCTCAAGAAGAGGTGGCCCTAATGCACTGAGTACACACTGTTCACCTCTTTCTGGATTGTCTGTCAAAACCTCACTATTTTGCAATTCCCCTTCCACTCACCTCTGTTGGCACGACATTATTCCTTTAACAAAAAGGTAAGACGGAGACTTATAAAAAACACTGTCATTATTTCAGAGAAAGCAGGCAGCCTTGCAATTGATTTGTAATTGGCAGAAGTGATGACATTACTGTCTTTATTTAATAAAAGGAAACTGTTTCTGGTTCCACACAACAAATTGAACACCTACTAAAAGGGACATATTCTAACACAGTGTTCAGGAAGCCCTCGGCATGCTGATCTGAGCTTCAGGAATCAAAAAATAAGATAAATAAATAAATAAATAAATAAATAAATAAATAAATAAATAAATAAATAAAAATAAATAATCAGGTCCAACATTTCCAGCTGGAAATTGTTCTGATTGCTCCAGGAGTCTCCTGGCCAGAAAATATTTAGGTAACAGTCCCACAATTCATCCGTAATGAATATTCTTTTCCCTTCCAGTCCTCTTGCAACGGCATGACATTTGGAAACTTGCTAAAATCTCACCCATCGATTCTCTTAAGAGCACATTTGTACCTTTTTGGCAGCCTCTAAAGAATAGCTTTTGATTATTCTTTATTAAAAGTTAAAAGAAATAGAAGTAGACATAAATCATTTTTGATTAGCTGTGCTGAAACCCATCCAAGGGCCCACTGCATGCATGGCTGGCAGCTCATTTGGGTCTGATTCCTAGGTTCAATGCTCCTGCAGAATCAGAAAAGAGCTGGCCTAAGCCCCACAGGGAGCCAGGAGCCCGCAGTGACGGAAAGAAACAGGTAAAGAAGGGCCTGCACAATCACCATCTCCCAGTCACAGCTTTCTTTGCCTATGACTGCTTTACATCACCAAGCTCTGCTTGAAGGCCACTTCCTCTGAGGGTGCAGCTCACATGCTTATAATCCTCCCCTAGTTTCCAACCTCACAGCCACCAGTGCCTGGCTTTCCCCTGGCAGCCTTCTTGCTGTGTGATGAAAGAGTGAATCGTGTTGCTCAAGGGTCTACCTTCATCACTTTGGTGAACTCTTAGATTGTTTCTATTTCCCTCTGCTCTCTCCCAGCTCCTAGCCAAATAGAAGACCGTATGAGCTGGGACAAATCCTGAAAGCATAGAATGAGACATGGAAAAGCAGCATAAGGGAAGAAGTGTCTAATGAGAAAGTTCCAGGTCATGGTTGGCCAGCATCTCCACAGATGAGCTGCACAGGATGAGGGAAGAGCACAATGGCAGCAGGTGACAACGCAGATGCAGACTTCTTTTGCAGAGGCAGATAGACTGTCTTCCCCAGAGTTACCCTAAAGGAGCTGATTTCTGTTTATTTTTCACAGTGCTGGGGATTGAACCCAAGGTATGGACACATGCTAGGCAAACACTCTACCCTTGAGCTATATTCCTAGTCTGGAGTTTCTTATTGATCTGGAGTGACCTTCAGGTGACAAGGGACAAAGGTGACAAAGCACGTGGTAACAGGACCACAACTCAAAGAAACTTTAGCTTCTTGAGTTTTATGGTGTATAACTCCATCTCAATAGATCAATATGAAATCGTAGTTTTCTAAACATAAGATGATCCCTGCTATGACACAGATCTCCTGTGTACAAGCATCAGCCTAGCCCCACCCAGATCCACATCATCCTCACAAGCATGAAGCCTGTCTACCCTGTCTGCTGTGCAGTAAGGAATAAGGTCCCACATCTCTGAGCCAAGAGTCTCATGGCTTCTTCCACCATTGATGAAAATGTAGCCTGCAGACCAGCTAGAACAGTTCCATTGCAGTGACTGGTCCATGGCTTCAGGGATCCAAGAGGAAAGGAAGATTTTCAAGGAGGGAATAGTAGGTGTCCTCAAAGCACAGAGAGTAACTTCCATAAATGATGCTTTGACATAGACTAGTCCCAGCTTCACCGCAATGTGGAAGTGATATATATATATATATATATATATATATATATTCAGTAATAAATATATATATTCAGTAATAAATATATATATATTCAGTAATAAATATATATATATTCAGTAATAAATATATATATATATATATTCAGTAATAAATATATATATATATTTAGTAGAAATTGCACTTCAAATGTGTTCTCATCTGTTCTTGAGCTAACAATGTGTGCTACACTCTGAAAATGACAGGCAGTAGCCTTGAGCCCCAGCTTCCAGTCAGCCAGGCAATCCAATGGGAAAACAACTGGTACTGTACAGTATTCTGCATTGCTAAGCTAGTGTGATCCTTAGGTAGAAAATATTTAATGCATTTTGAATGCCATTCCCACTCGAGACAGGATGAGCAAGATGTAACTCGATCCTTTCACCAAGGAGCATCTGCTAAGCACCCCTTGGTTTTAACAAGGAGCACACAGGTGGCATTCAAAATGGCTGCTTATGGAAAATCACGGAAGCTGCAGAAAACCATATCACAAATCCAGACCTTGAGTTTACCACATGTGGATAAGAAGGGAACAAGAACATAAAAAGGCAACCAGAGAGGTAGATCTGATTAACATTTTGAGCTCATTTTTATTTAATCAATTTAATTTATAGAGTTGGGAAATTCAAATATATTTAATTATCTAGCACAGCAGCTGGTAAAATAGAGGTAGGAGTGTATGCTACAAAAGGAATTTGTTTTTTGTTTTCGGTGTGTGTCGGGGGGGCAGAGATTGACATCGGGTGCCTTCCTCAATTTCTCCCCATTTTATTTTTTGAGAAATGGTCTCTTACTGAACCTGTAATTGGCTGATTCAGCTAAGGTGGCTACTGAGCTCCAGAGATCTTCTTGTCTCAACTTCCCAAGAACTGGGATTGAAAGTATGCTTGGGTGCTAAGGACTGAAATCGGGTCTCCAAGCATTCATGTTGATAAGGACTTTACCAAGTGAGCCATTGACCAGGCCTGAAGTTTCTGATGTTGGTGTGGGGTTTTTTTGTTTGCTTGTCATTTTAAGTAGAGAATCACCTGCAAAGAATGAAGGGCAGGAAGGACGTCGACGCCAGAGAGACAAGGATCAACATAAGGCTTCAGAAAACAACCCACGTCCTGCCTTTCCTGCTCCATCCCCATTCAACTCTGAGGAACTCATTTCCCCTTCCAAGACTCAACTTCTCTGGCTCTCTAACACCAGCTCTCTGGAAGCCCAGTAAAGAACATTAAATACATGCTATGTGTAGGCACTCAGTAGATGATAGCTGTTATGAGCTGTTTCTCTCCCCTATCGTCATTGTTTAGTTTTTCGGTGGCCATGAGGCAGAACCCTACATAGAGGTATGCTCAGTTCAGAACATTTAAAAGAAGGAAATGGTGCTTCGCACAGCACTCCCTGTGCTGGCAGTCAGGACTACCCTGTGGTAGCAAGGAAACAGGTATATTGGAAAAATCTTTGCAGTGAGGATTGACTGACATGCCTCTTTATCTCACCACCCCATGCTGCTGATGTAGAGCCCATAGGCTCCCAGAGCAGGAACCTTTCCTGTCAGACCCTAGTCTGCCCCCGCTCCAATGCCTGCAATTGTCTTTACACATACATAGCCCTGCTGAGATCTATGCAGAGCGTCTGGACACATGGCCTCATTTCTGAGACTACAAACGGTATTTGTTGTACAAACCCCAGCAGAGCACATCCTTTATAGAGAGGCCTCAAAGGTCAGCTCCACAGTGGAGCTAGCAGGTTGGCTCTAGAGTCCCTGGAGAGTGTGTGAGGATGGAGCTCCACCGACCATGCACTGGGATAAGATAGGAGGGGACATACAGAGTATTCTAAACACTCTCCTGGATGAACAGTGCCTGACAATGATGCTGTAGAGGTCAGAGAATCTGGAGGGAATCTGACCTGTGTTCTTACCATGGAGGGCCAGCATTTCCATCGAAATTAGCCACCAGGCCCTAGGAAAGGCTTTCTACTATCCCTAGAACATCTATATCTAAGGAAAAGAAACAGTTTTTCTCCTTCTTAACAGCATTTATTTCTCGCTCTGTTAGTTCCTTGTGTCCATTTTTAAGTTCAGTGAAACAAAGAATAAAATGCATAAACTATCAGCACAGACAATTAGTAATCATACTGACTATGTTTTATATGTGTCATATATGTGTGTGTTACCTAAGTATGTAAATATGAATGTGCCATATTTGTGTGTACAAGCTTTTTCATTAAAATATGGAACATTTCACTTTCACTTAATTACATACTCTCAAGATGTCATTAAGTATCGCCTATCACTTCATATCTAATTATTTCATTCCAGTATTTATTTTATCTATCTTGGTGGACAATTGAATTTTCTAGCTCTCTATGCTATTGTATATATATGTTGGTACATCTCTGTCCACAGAGGCTTTGGGCAGGATGCCCAGTATTCATATTCTCCGTCCTAATATTCCGTGAAATATGGATGAAGGAGGCAATATTCAAGGAGACTTCCTTGCAAGAATAGGTCTTGGCTCTTTCCACTCACCATATTAAGTTTAAAGCCTCCCTGGGTAGAGATAGATTAGCAGGAAGCTGGGGACCTCTGTCTCTACTAAGGAAATGTCCAGAGGTGAATACATTTACCCATTAGAAAAATAGGCACATTGATGCTTTTAGATATCAAGTACCTAATTCTCTTCCAGAAAAAGCATAGCCATTTCTACTTCACTGTAAGGTGCCTATGTGTGCCTGTGTGTATGTGTGTGTGTCCATGTGCAACAGGTATATGTGTGTGCACATGTATGTGTGTGCGTGTGTCCTATTGTTTCTATTCCCGTGATTAGATCAACTAGTCAACGACTTCCTACCACACCGTGGCATGTAAGCATGCACTTTGCTAGCCACACAGGCCTTTAGCAGGATGCCCAGTATTCATGCTCTATGGATGAGGGAGGCAATACTCAAGGAGACATTCTTGAAAGAAGTTATTGGATCTTTTCACTCACCATATTAAGTTTAAAGCTTCCCTGGGTGGAGACAGATTAGCAGGAAGCTGGGGACCTCTGCCTTAGCTGTGGCCCACCACCACCCCCCATCTCCTAACTCCTCAGTTTGCTTTTATACAGAGCATTATTATGATGTGAAACCCACTTGTGTGCCCTCAATAAGACTGCAGTAGAAATGCTGTTCATTACATCACACAGTGTTTTCTTTATGAGGACTCCTGGGAGCCATTCCTGTCTGGCCTCTGTGTGAACAACAGTTAGAATTTTCCTGAGCAATTGGTTTGTGTTTATCTCGCAGACATTGTAAACTGTATATCTGACAAGTTTTCTTTATTCCACTGAGGGACCCCTCCACACTTGTGACCTACCAGCCAGCAGCAAAAGTGTAGAAATGCAGTTGTGAACTAAGAATCAGCTCACAGATGCTCTTCCTGTCGAGTGCTGCCTCACTTTTAATTTATGCTATCTTGTCATGATTTGTATCCCCTTGTAAGTCACCTAAAAAAACCCTTCTATGAAATATTATTTGGTTCACATTGAAAAGGAGATGTGGAAAAGCTCCACAATGTGTATTTCTATCTATTTTCCTCAAGGTTTCCATTGTGTTCTCTTTTAATACCATTCTGTTCATAAGCCTAAGGCTTAGGGCATGCATCCAGAAGTGCAGCAATAGTGAACTCCAATGACTGGAAGAGCCAGATAAAGTTGCTTAAAATATTGTGATTGTCCTACCTAGTTCCCATGACATGGCTAAGTCATTGCCATTGAAATGTCAAAGCTTCTTGGGAGCAAGCTGTACTTTAATGCTAATTATAATAGAGTCAATTGTACTACTAAATATGGAGTGACAGCAAAGAGGAGCCATTGGTAGCAAGAAAGAACTGTTGGTCCCTACATGGGCTTTGTCTGCCCAGTAAGTTTTCAACTGTAAAAAAAAAAAAAAAGGTTCAAATTTAAGAGGAGAAGTAGCACTATGACCTTCCATCAAGAGAGCATAGGAGGGGGATAACTAACAGTAAAGGCCATTTGAAAACATTGTATGGAAACCTGCTAACATAGAAGCTTCTTAAAATATATACATATACAACATTAAAAGATTTTGAATGGAGTTACCCTATAATGGAGGTTGAATGGCCCTACCAGGTACTATGGGCTAGCAAATAAAAAGCTCGATGCCAGGAATAAGCTCCTTCTTTTGGAGCTGTTGACCAAAGGGTTCTCACAGATCCTCACATAATACTGGCTATTGCCATCTCTCTTGGTAATCTGCCAGAACTTGACTACAAGACCTTATTGCTGAGGTGCCACATATGTGAATCATAGAATAAACAAAGAGAAACGAGGCTGGTACTGATCACTAAGCTTCATCTCTACTGTCTGTCTTCCATACTGCTGGGCGGGCGATGCTATACATGTTACCAGGAGAGACAATCCTCAGCCTTACCCAGCTAAGAACCTTGTGAGCTACAATAACAACTGGGCTGGCAAGATATGCCCATTGATGCCAGAATGGCATGAATGTTATGGAAGTAACCAACCACTTTCTGATTTGATTTAAGGCCTGCTTCACGAGATGGAGCCCATACCTGGCATATCAAGCCTAGGCACCTGTGGCTAGACATGTCACATGTCATAAGAGAGAGCCTACTACTACTATTATGTTAAATGGACACGGTATTAAACCAACTCCTAATGAGTTATTGTTATACCTGTAGATTGGTACATCTCTCAGCTCTCACTAGAAAAGTTTCTTCTTGAAACAGATAATGATTAACACAGAGACCAACAACTGGTCAACATGTAGAGAATAAGAGCCTGCAGAGTGCTTAAGCCTGAATGGGATGCTAATATCACACTCTCTCCTCCAAAGGCTCAGGGATTATTGTGGAAGAGGGATAGGAAAAATTTAAGAGCCAGAGGTGGTAGATGACTACAATGAAATAGTGTTTTTCAAACAGTAGGAAAGTTATTCATATGAAAGCACAGCAGTTGTGACAACATTCACAAGACCTATAGAAGCTCAAGCCAAATAAAAGACCAACGTGGAGGTGGGAGGCAGGCAAGAAGCTCCAACTCTAGCTGATGAACTGTTGGTAACTGAGAACTACTGGGAGAGGAAGAGCTGTATATCTTTAAGGTTACTATTCTGGGTAGGTTTACCAGACTCCAGGGGATGGACCAACACAGAAGAACAACTGGGGACACAAATCAATTTGATAAGCATCAAAAAATAATAATAGAGGGCATGAAATCTGGCAGGGGGTAGCAAATTGAGGATGGAGATAGAGGAGGGGTCTAAATATGACCAAAATACATTGTTTGAAATCCTAAAGAAATTGATTAAAGTATCTTTAATGTTTATAGATAAATATGGGAAAATGAACACAAGAAAATAAGTTCAACATTCTTAGTCATCAGGGAAATAAACTGTAAAGTCCTAATGAGGTACCATTGCTCATTTATTCTAATCTTAAACAATGACCACAGTGGGTGCTGGAAACTGAACCTCCATGGACTACTAGTAGCAGTGGTCCAACCATTTTGAAAACAACTTCTTATTCTTTTTTTAAATTTTTTCATATGTGTATGAATGTATTGTCTGCATGTATGTTTATGTACCCGTGTCATGCAATGCCGCGGAGATCAGAAGAGGTGTCAGATTCCCCTGGAACTGGAGTTAAAGACAGTTTTCAGCTGCCATGTGGGTGCTGGGGATCAAATCTGGGTCCTCTGCAAGAGCAGCCGGTGCTCTTGACCACTAGGCTATCTCTCCAGCCTCAATAACATCTTATTCTTTAGAAAGCTGAACACACATTTACAGACAATGCGGCAATTTCACTACTGGATGATTACCCAAGGGAAATGAAAGAGTATGCACACGCTCAAACTTGCACATGAGTGTTCCCAACGGATTATTTTTAACATATGGAAACTGGACATAATCCAACATGTGACAATCTACAGTTTATATATAAGCAATTATGAAATATGAATTATTAGTATTTACATTCCATTGTTAGAGTGGATTATTCCTCAGTATCTGCTAACTGAATGAAATATCGATGCACACGATGACATAAATGGACCTAAGAATAAGTGATTGAAAGAACAGTACATACTGCTTGATTCCAGTTTTTAAAAAATATTTTATTATTTTAATTTTATGTGTATGAGTTTATTGACTGCATGTGTGTGAGTGCACCTGTGTCATGTAATGCCTGCAGAGGTCAGAGGAAGGCACTGGAATCCCCCAGAACTGGAGTTATGGATGGTCGTCAGCCTCTATGTAAGTGCTGGGAAATGAACCTGGGTCCTCTGCAAGAGCAGTCAGTGCTCTTAATCTCTGAGCCAACTCTCCAGACCCTTGATTAAATTTTTAGTGTGTATGTATGTGTATGCACATGTTCATGTGATTTCATGTATGTCTGAGTGCAGGTGTGCATGTGCCATGACACACATGTGAGAAGGGGACAGCCTCAGCTACAGGTCCTTACTTTCTGCATTGTTTGAGGCAGGGTCTCTTGTGTTCACCAACGCATACACCACACTAGCTGCCTCACGAGCTACTAGAGAGTCTCCTGTTTCTACCTTCTCCCCACAAGCACACTGGATTACATGCCCAATGCTACTAAGTCAAGCTTTGAGTAGATTCTGAGAATTCTGAGCTCCAGTCCTCACACGCACAGCAAGCACTTTATCCTCTGAGCCATCATCTCAGCTCTCCATTTATATGAAAGTCTAGAATATGTTAACTAACACATAGTGCCAGAAAGCAGACCAGTGGATACCTATTACATGCTGGAGTAGGGGGAGCTTAAAACCCTGCCTCAAAAAGACCAAAAAAAAAAACCCCAAAAAACCTGGGTTATGGACACTTTGAAAGGTGTGTCAATGCTCACTATCTTGACTGTGAAAATATTCACATATAAATATGCATCAAACTTGTTAATTTTATGGCTTAAACATTCCATTTCAATTATCTTAAATAAAGCTATTTGGAAATCTTTGTTTCCTTTAAATAGAAGTCAGCCAACCACACCTGTAATCCCACCACTTGGGAAACAGAGGTGGGAGGAGAATCACAAGTCTGAGGCCAGCCTGGGCTACATAGGAAGACAGTATTAGGAAAAAAAGAGAAAATGTGTGTGTGTGTGTGTGTGTGTGTGTGTGTGTGTGTGTGTGTGTGTGTGTGGTGTTTGAAAGAGGGTGGAAGGGAAAAAGGAGAGAAAGAGAGAGAGAGAGAGAGAGAGAGAGAGAGAGAGAGAGAGAGAGAGAGAGAGAGAGAGAGAGAGAGACACTAAGTAGCCATGTGTGATTTACAGATACTGTATGAAGCAACCTCCCTCTACCTTCTGTGCTGCTCTAGAACCTGGTGCTTGTATCTGTCATGTCAGGACCGTGCTAGCACAATCACAAGGAGTGTCACTGTTCTACGTCTCCCATTTCAGCTTTATTCCTTCTCAAGGAAATGCATTCTCATTTTGCTAGGGAAGTAGGATCTGTGAGGAGAAATGAAGGGAAACAGATTCAAGCTTCCCTTTCCTAATGGATTTGACTCACTGATGGACTTATTTAACCATTTTAGCAACATTTTCTAAGAAAAGACTGATGGGTTTCATCCATATATCTAAGAACCTTTTAGTCAAGATTTGATGATGTCACAAACCCAGAACCTCAAATATTCAGTTAGTCTTCATAATGTGTGCTTAATAGACAAAGTTGTTCAACGGTGCACAGGGGGAGTCGTATTTGGAAAATTCTAGTTCTTGAACTTCTAGATTTGGCCTGTTTCTTCATCTATAAAATTTCAACCTAACAGTATTATAGTTAAGATTTTATAAGAACCTGGGTGGAGGCCATCAACCAAGGAGCAGAGGTACTTAAAAATGTTCCCCTTCCTCCCCCAGCAAACTCTTCAACACAGCACACAGCTCTTACTCACAAAGAGCCAGTGTAGACAAAGGTTTCTCTTGTGCTTACCTGGAGCCAAAGTTTGTCATGTTGAGACCATTTTCCACCAGCAATGCACTGAAACGTGGCGTTCTGCCCAACATTCACCTCGACATTTTGGAGTCGCAAAAAATGAGGTGCCTTTCCTAAGAAAGAAACCAAGGCACACATGAGGACAGGATTCAGTGGCCTCCCCCCACTTCCCCATCCTGGGAGCCAGCTCAGAATGGACACTGACTGGCCTATTGGAATTTGTACCCAAGAAGATGCCAGCCTCAGTATGGAGTTGATGTATCACTAGAATCAGGCTTGTTCTGTGAACTACACACATAATATTTCATTTAAGCTTCACAAAACCCATCAAGTGGCTGACATTCCCAGATCACAGATCAGAAATCTAAGGCTCTGAGCACTACACAGTGTGACACAATAAGACATCCAGTAAACAGGGAAGCCAAGACATGAATCCAGACCTCTGAGACCCTCAATGTCCCTATGACTAGCTTCTGTGTGATACTTCTCTGTTAATAAACCCAAGCATATTTAGAATGGATCCAAACTGACTGTTGCCCCTAGGGATGGCAGGAGGTGACAGGTAGAACAAGGAACCAAAAGATTCTCCCTTGACCTTGGTCACGATGCTGATAATGATAAGAACAAAGAGTAGAGGATGGAGAAAAGAGAAGGAAATATAATAGCTGTCATTCACTGGGTATTTCGCTGTGATAGATACCATATCTATATTTTATTTAACTGGATGCAACTAGCGGAGGTACTAACTCCATGATTCATGAAGGACTAGAGGAACAAAGAATTCTGGAAAGTTTCCCATGTTCTCAACTTTAAAATATGACACCTCCTATGTATGAGTGGGAAGTGAAACTCATTCCGAAGACCGGACATAACACAGGTAAAAGCCTTCAGCTGAAAACCAGCATGTGTGGCAATCAGTCCTAGGTTAGACCAATGTTTTGTGTTGATTGGCTTGGGCTCATCCCTTTCCTTATCTGTAGAGTCAGGTATTCCTCTATATAAACTCTCCATATAATAGCAACACTGGGGGCTAGAGAGATGGATCGGCAGGTAAAGGCATTGGCCACTCTTGCACAGGACCTGAGTTCGGTTCCCAGCACCCATATGGCAGCTAACAACCACCCTTAACTCCAGTTCCAGGGGATCCAACACCCTTTTCTGATGTCCACAGGCATCACACAACATGGATGCACTTACATATAAGCAGGGAACATACTCATGCACATTAAATAATAATAATATTTTTTGTCTTTTTTGAGACGGGGTCTCCCTGTAGCCCCAGCTATCCTGGAATTCACTATGTAGACCAGGCTGGCCTTCAACTCACAGAGATCTCCCTGCCTCTGCCTCCCATGTGGGATTATAGGCATGTGCCACCATGCCTGGCAAATAAAATAGTTCTTTTTAAAGAGCAATGTTAACTTTCCATTAGCTAATAACCAATAAGAGGAATGAGCTTGGTCACTGAGTGCAATGAAGGATCATTATCACCATCCGCAAAATAAAGAATGAGTTAGCACAGACCCCCTGCTCCAAATGGGGCTGAATGGATAGTTCTGAGAAGATCGAGGGAATCAAGGCAAATAGGAAGAATAACATCAAGGCAAATAGGAAGAATAATATGGAAAAGTCCACCAGAGCTCAGTACTATATGACAAATGCTTCGCATGTGTTTTGTTTTTTTCACTCTAACTTCATGTTATCCCTGTAGAGCAGGTGCTGGGGGCAGAAACCAGCATTCAGCAAAGCCAACCAAGGTTGTGGTGATGGTTGGCTTTAATGGTTAACCTGACACAGACTTGAATCACCTGGAAAGAGAGTCTCGATGAGGGGCTATCTACACTGGGTTGCTTTCTAGGCATGCTTGTGGGGGACTGTCCTCCCTAAGTGAACTGAGGTGGGAAGGCCTCGCTGAATGTGAGCAGAGGGCACTGAACTGTAGAAAGCTGAGAAGCTGAGCTGAGCACAAGCAAGCGAGTCCACACACGTTGAGCTCACCTCTCTCTCCTCCTGACTAGCCGCTGTACACACCTGCCCCTGTGGGTTCCCTGCTGTGACAGACTAGAACCTACAATTAGAAGGCAAATAAACTCCTTTTTCCCTATGTTGTTTTTTGTTCAGGGGGTTTTATCACAGCAACAGAAATGAAACGGAAACAGTTGCCAAAGCTACACCAAATCAGAGAGAGACAGAAACAGAATTCAGTCCAGTTCCATTTGAGCCCCAAACTCAACTTTGACCCAGCTGCTCTTTTGTCTCCTAGGCCTTGAGAGAAAAGGACACCCAGGCTGGACCATGCTGACCTTCCTGGCTTCTCTGTTTGCTCCCAAATATTTTGCAAGTGACCCTTTCCTTGCTATTTTCCCTGTGGGCCTCGTGTTTTGAACTATCTTTTCTACCAAACTGTGTTACCACCTGTAAAGCCAAGAACCTTGGTGTGATCAAGGACACTTGCTGTGAGAAAATACATACCTTCTGCTCAGGTTTTTAAACTAATGACAACAGCTCAGAGACCCCCACATGCTACTGTCAGGGTCCCGCGGCTAAAGTGCAACCAAGAGTCCAAGGCCCTTACGAGGCCACTTCTGCTGGACGTCTCTGAGTTTAGGATTCCTGCATCTAGCCAACTTGACAAACATCATGCTGTTCTGATGGCTTGAAATTGTTTTCTTTTGGCTCTCCTGTATAATTTTGTGAAGTTATTTTTGGAACTATCACTTCAAGTCAATTCTTCAACTAGGAATGGAATGGATGTTGTAAGTCAGTTTATACCTCAGGTTTTAAAGGAGAAGGAAACAGCCACTCCCACATAGGGAGGAAGTGTAGCATCTTGGCTCCAAAGCTGAGGATACCTGTTAAGTTTTGCTACCAGTTGTTTTCCTCTTACCCTTCAGAACATGGGGCAAGTGGTTAAGTTTCATAAATGTGCAATTAGAGCTGACTCCTCCCCTCTTCTGCCTTCTCAACAATAGATCTTCTGTCTTGATTCTTTCATCTTCGTTCTGTCTTCTCCTTTCATTCTAAATTCAGAATGTAGATGTCTAATGGCCATGGTTGTTAATATTCTAGGGAAACATTGATGATTTACAGCAGAGATGTCAAACCCAGACCCCTACAGGAAGCAGACAGCTATGTAAATTAACAAAGTAGTTCAGTTGTAAATCAAAGCTAACAAAAACACCACCTCCTTGCTCCATCTTTCATTTTCCATTTTGGAAAGAGATTTCAGTCAAACAGATATTTCACTGTGTGAGGAAAATGTTGTAGACACATCCATAACTGCTGTTTGATGGCAGCTTCAACATGGAGATGACAATAAGGAGTGGTGGGAATCTGGGGGAACTGGGATTAAGGGGGTGTCTTGCTGCTTTAAGGCCAATGGGAATGGGGTGAGAGTGCCTGGCTTAGAGCTGTCAATCATCTCATTTCTCTGGGGAAGTAAAATGTTCATATTCTATATGATGTCATTTTAAAATCTTGATGAAATTTTATGAAAACACGTCGCCATCAACAAAAGCCATCAGTGAGCAGCTTTGGTCGGTTTGTAGCCTCTGATAAGTTGCTCCTATGTTCAGTTTCCAGAACAATTCCCATTGGCCAGTCTTTATCTGAACCAACAAATGCAGTGATAATCCCACCCCTCAACGCACTGAGGGGATCAATTGAAAGGAGGCCTGGACTGCAGAAACTTGTCTCTTGCTTTCTACTCTCTCTACCACCTTCAGTCTCTGAGGTGCCGGCTCCCCCCTTGACTCATGACCAGTAACTTTTGGAGGGAACCTCCTTCTGATTGGTCCTCTGGGTTCCTAGCCTCTGACTCTCCTTCCATTCCCTACTCCAGTCTCCGTTTCTTCTCTGGGTTCCTAGCCTCTGACTCTCCTTCCATTCCCTACTCCAGTCTCCCTTCTGGGTTCCTAGCCTCTGACTCTCCTTCCATTCCCTACTCCAGTCTCCGTTTCTTCTCTGGGTTCCTAGCCTCTGTCTCTCCTTCCATTCCCTACTCCAGTCGGTTTCAGCTACACACTCTTTGCAACTTTACTCTGACCCCCTCACCTCTGCCAAAGCACTTCTAGGAACACACCTTCTTCAATTTACCACCTCTTCAGCCAAACACAGCTGACTTGGGTCCCCAGACTTTCCAGCAGTTGGGGTTTTAAACACTCACCTTTATCTCTCCGCTTAGACTACACTTCCTTAAAATGGGATCCCACCGAACAGAGTTAAGGGGAAAGTGGTTGTGCTTTGGGGGCAAAATGCCTTGAAGCTGGTGACATTTAAACTCCTGCAGATGTCAGTGCAGTATTTGAAGACATATTATTGTGCCCTTTATCTCGCTCTTTAAACCTGACAATGCTCAGCGGGAAGCCGCACAATTGAACAGAAACCTTGCCACATACATTAGAAACATGTTGCAGATGCTCTGCGGGCTCAGGGATATGTCCTGGTAAGGTTGTGATGGAGAAAAAAAGAAAACAGTTTTAATTTTTTTCTAAAAGTTAATTTGGGAGTTAGAAACTTTGAAACCAAGTGGCAAAGTATGCTGACATTTATTGCACACAGTTATAACAGCAGTAGCCTTGCTAACAGCTGACACAGAGACCCAGAAGTGGATGGTAGCTACAGCCAAAATACTTTTGAAATAACAACAAAAAATGTTAAATGGACTCTAAAATATAGATGAGAAGTTTCCACTTATAAGAGAAACTAATTTCTTTTGATGACTTTTGGTGACTGTTTTAAAAGCTTTGAGGCAAGCATTTAAAGTAGACTTCAATGAATGGAGTATAAGATTGCAAATCAGGAACAATTCCTCTTCCCCCAACTTTTGGAATAATTAATAGAATCACTTATTGATAATCACATGTTAATAAAAATATTTTGAAGGACAAAAGCAGAGAATTACAAAATTTTAAAGACATAAAGGAAATGCAGATTTTTCTAATTAAAATCTTAATCTCTGAGTGAAATTAATTCTAAGGCTGCAGGTTGGAGAAAGTACTTGCAGGGTAAAGGACAGCTGAGAAACTCCTAGAAGACTGTGTGACCTGCAGTACCATGGGCAGACTCCAGAACCTTGGTCAGCACCTCAGCAGCACCAGGTTTGTGCCTCCTCGGTTAACCAAAAATCTAGGAACAGCCAGCTTCAGAACATCTATCTCCCAATCTGACTTATCAAATAAGACCAGTTATCTCCAGTACCCAAATCAGCTCCAATCCAGCCACCACTTTCCTGTGTTCTATGACTCTTCTTATGCCACTATCCCCCTAACATTTTTATGCAGAATCCTTCAAAATGAGATTATTTTTAGAAATAGGACCTTGAAAGAAGTGATTAAGATGAGATGAAGATATTGGGTAGACAGTGATCTAATCTGACTCGTATCCTTCCAGGAGGAGGGAATGTAGACACACAGAGAGACAGCATGGCCATGCACACAGGGAAAAGACCAGGTAAGTTCCCAGTGAAGAAAACATTTTGCAAGCCTAGGAAAGTCATCTCAGAAGCCAAATTAGTCAATATCTTGACAAATGGACCTTGAGTTTCAAAAACTGTAAGAAAATGTACTTTGTTTAGGCCATCCAGGCTGCGGCACACTCTGATGGCAGTCCTAGCAAAGTAATAAAACATCTGTTACACATCATATAATTATAACATTACCTTGTTTATTTTCAGTCACTTTCACTTTAATGGTGGTTCATGAGGACAGACAACAAATTTGTCTTTCCTATTTCTATGAACCCAAAACAGTGTCTGACACTAATTATGAGCTCAGTAAACACTTGCTATTCACTAAATGGATGACTTTCTACCACTCTGGTCTAGGTCACCATCCTCTCTTGCATGGCTCCAGAACATTCTTCCTTATAGTTTTCCTGACCTTCCTATGGGACTTCAATTCATTCTCCACATAGTATCTCAAGTAGTCCTTTAAGAGTTAACTGAGGCCTCTGTGATCATTAATGAGATGGGTCTACGGTTTTCTTTTTTAGTTGCATCTTTGCCTGGTTTTCATATTAGAGTGATGCTGGCTTCATAGAAGGAGCTTGGTCGATTTCCCTCTGTTTGTATCTTTCTGAATAGTTTGAGTAGTAATGGTTGTAAGACCTCTTTAAATGTGTTTTTTTGTGTGTGTGTCTCCCTGTAGCCCCAGCTGTCCTGGAACTCACTCTGTAGACCAGGCTGGCCTTGAACTCACAAAGATCTGCCTGCCTCTGCCTCCAGAGTGCTATGATTAAAGGCGTGCAGCACCATGCCTGGCTGACCTCTTTAAATGTTTTATAGAATTCTGCTGTGAAACTACCTGAGCCTGGGATTTTTTTAGTTGGGAGGTTTTTTTATTATATCTTCAATTTCCTTAAATGTTATGGGTCTGGTTAAACTGTCAACCTCCTCTTGGTTAAGTTTTGTTGGTTCCCAGGATTTCAGATATTCATCAATTTCTCTTAGGTTTTCAAACTTAGTAGAGTATAGATTTTTGAAGTATTCTCGTGAGATTGTCTGGATCTTTTCTTTATCTGTTGTAATGTTTCCCTTTTCATTATGAATACTATTAATTTGGAGTTGCTCTTTCTTTCTTTTGGTTAACTGGGCTAGAGGTCTGTCTATCTTGTTTATCTTTTTAAAGAACTAGCTTTTGGGTTCATTTATTTTTTTATTGTTTTCTTTGTTTCTATTTCATTGATTTCTCTTCTGATTTTTGTTATTTCTTCCTGTCTGTTGAGTTTAGGGTCATTTGTTGTCTCCTCTCAAGTGTTTTTAGCTGTAGTGTTACCACCAGAAAACTCAAAAGCTTCTGTACAGAGGAAGAAACAAGGAAGTAAAGAGAAAACCCACAGAGTGGGAGGAAATCTTCAGCAGTGACACATCTGACAGAGCACTAACATCCAGAATATATAAACTACTCAAAAAACAAAGAAGAAAATAAATGACTCACTCAAAAGATGGAGTAAAGAGCTGAACACGAATAGTGGGGGACATCAATACCCCACTGAGCCCCTTGGATAGATCAACTGGACAAAAAATAAACAGAGACATTGGAACTGAACAATACAACAAATGGACCTCACAGACATCTACCAAATATTCCACCCAAACACCAAAGAATATACTTTCTACTCAGCACCCCAGAGAACATTCTCCAAAATTGACCACATATTGGGACACAAAAGAAGCCTCAACAAATATAAAAGGATTGAAATAATTTCATGCATTTATCAGACCACAGTGCAATAAAACTCAATATTAACACCAGAATAAGCCCAACTAGCTACAAGAACACATGGAGACTAAACAACACAATCCTGAATAATGAATGGGTCAGGGAAGAAATAAAGAATGAAATGAAAGTATTCATGGAACTATTGAAAAAGACAATACAACACAACAAAACCTCTGGGATACTTTAAAAGCAGTCCTGGGGCTGGAGAGATGGCCTAGCAGTTAAGAGCAGTTAAGAGCAGTTACAGAGGACCCGGGTTCGATCCCCAGCACCCACATGGCGGCCGAGAACCATCTGAAACTCCAATTCCAGGAGAACTCCAGTTCCAGGGGAATCTGAGACCCTCTTCTGACCTCTGCGGCATTGCACGACACGGGTGCACAGACCTGCATGCAGACAGTACATTCATACACATACAGAAATAAATAAAATTAATTAAAAAATTTTTTTAAATAAAAAAATAAAAGCAGTCCTAAGAGGGAAATTTATAGCCCTAAGTTTATAGCCTGAAAAATGATGTCTGAAATACACAAAACATCAATAAAAGTATTATATTTTTTAAAAAAGAGTTAACTGAGGCCATTCTATGCCAAAATAAACCCCTTCAGCATCACCTCCCTACACTTAGACTAACACCTAAAATGCTCATGAGGATGTCCAAGGCCCTGAGTGGTCAGGCCCCAGGCTGCCTGCGCAGCCTTCACTTGGAACCCTTTCTGTTCTGTTCCACCTACCAGGACACAATGGCTTCATTGAGCTGACTCCCATGCCAGGGCCCCTTCACCTGCTGTTTCCTCTACCTGGAAATTTCCTCCCCAAATTCTTAGGAAGTGTACTCCTTCCTATGGTACAAGTCAAAGCTCAGGCCACATCTTTAAGGACACCATCTGTGACTGCTCTATCTGAAAAGCCCTGTATAGCCTCACTGCCTATAGTTGTCATATGCATAGCACTTGTCCCTCTCAAAAATCATGCACCACTTATATAAAATTGGCTCATTCAGTATGTTTCCTCCATCTTACCTGCCAAAAAAAAAAAAAAAAACAAACCACCATGAAGCCAAAACCCAATCTTTTCTTACCACTTAACTATCTACTATGCCCAGAAAAGCTCTTGAATGTATAGTTCACACTCAATAATTTACTTGTTGAAAGGAAAGACTGGGTAAAATCCTGGGCTAGGAGCATATTGAACGCAGGAGCCATGGCTATACCTCAGAGGACTATCCATAGTGGCAGTGTTTTCACATATCCTTAATAGGATTTTCTCAATTCTAGCTGCTCTTACATGTGTGGCCTCACATTGTGTTTTCTGGCAGGAATGTGTTTAAGCTGCCTAAGCACTGGGGCTGAACACAGCCACAGCATACCATGTAAAGCCAAGGTCACATCTTCCTGAGTTATATCCCAGGGCTCATTTGTCGAGTAACTGGCTCTCAGCAATTCTATAACCAGGCAATCCATACTCCACAGCAGGAGGATGAGGCTGTCAGGAGAATCCTAAATTCACCGAAGCTTCAGTTGTAGGAAGGAGAATCCCCAATGGCCCCTGGGGTTTATGGGTAGAAATGCATCCAAATGTCCTCCAAAGAATGTTCTCCCATGGAAATTCATCAGAGAGAAGTGAGTGTTTGCTGGTGATGAACAGAGCTGGGAGTTGAGGCTAGATCAGGAGAAGAGCATTGGAGCTGGAGAGATGGATCAGTGCCTAGGACTGACTGCTCTTGCAGAGGGTTTGGTTCAGTTCCAACATGGTGGCTAACAACAATCTGTAATTCCAGTTTCAGGGGCTCCAACACTTTCTCCTGGTCTCCATTGTCATTGTGTAATATGGGTTCACTTACACACATGCAGGAAAAATACCCATATATGTAAAAAGAAAATTAATCAATAAATAAAGGGGCTTTTTGTTTTTTAAGAGGCAAGCTTCAAGGTTGGCTTTACAGGCAAAAGTAAAGATTCCCATTAGAGCACAGAGTTCAGGGATCCAAGGAGAGATAGTCTGCTGGGGAAAGCCAAGTGTCACCTCCTATAAAGACCAACTCCAACCCTAAGTTAGGAATCAGGACCATATAGCCAGGCATGGTGGTGCATGCCTTTAGTCCCAGCACTCTGGAGGCAGAGGCAGGCAGATCTCTGTGAGTTCAAGGCCAGCCTGGTCTACATAGTGAGTTCCAGGATAGCTGGGGCTACAGGGAGACTCTGTCTCAAAACTACCAAAAAAAAAAAAAAGAAAAGAAAAGAAAAAGAAATCAGGAACACAGGTAAAACACACAGGTAAAAGTAAAGGTGAGCATGCTCTCTGAACTTAGGTATGTGCGATAGATGAGGAAGACAAAAAGCTTTGTGGGGAGACTAGTCAAAACTGAGGAACATACAGAAGGCTGAGTGTGTGGTGAAATGCCTGCAAGAAGAGCTGATTTCCTGACATTGCTGTCCAAAGGAAAGATCATTCCCCAATTGGCATCTGAGGTTGATGACACCCATAAGTGTGTGGGAAAACAGAGTATTTAGTCCTAGGAGGAGGATGTACATCTGAATGTCTACTATATAAACCCTGCATTGTTGGGGATGTCCAGATCCCCTTCACACGAAGTCTGCCTCAACCGAGACATTTCCCAGACATGACTGAATGGACAGACCCATCCAAGAAAGACTAAAAGACTCGGGACATAACCCAGAGAAGAGGGACCTTGATCCAAAGTAACAAGGAATGTAGATGATCTCAGTATTTCTGAAAAGACGGCAAATTCCAGGGAAGGAGGAGCTCTCTTGCATACTCATCAATCCCAATTCCCCCAGATATTATCTGGAGCCTGGAACCTGTCCTAAATCCCTCTGGAGAATGAGCTATAAACTAATGAGTCAGATCAGATCATGACATTCTCATGCCAGGAAATGAAAACTAAATGTTGTTTGAATGTCTGACAAATGAATGGCAAAATTACTGAAAAGAAACATTTCAATAAAAGCAACATCAACAGGGTTGAAAGGAGACTCATCCTCCAGTGGGAGGATGAAAGACAGAGGACCACACACCACCTCCCGAGGGAGCAGTAAGCTGCTCCCGTTACCCAGAACATAGCTGCTGTGGTGTGAATATAAATTCTCCAAATTTATACAGAAGGTTAATCCTCAAAGTCAGTGGCATTGAGAAGATAGACAATCTGGCGATGACATTTAAAGGTAGGGGTTTCATAAATTGATCAGCCTTTGATAAGAGTGTCATAGTGGAACACAAATAATTCAATCCCGGTGCTATAAGAAAAAAGATAAACACAAGACAAAAAAAAAAAGCCAGAAAGCCAGGCGTGGTGGCTCCCGCCTTTAATCCTAGCACTCGGGAGGCAGAGGCAGACAGATCTTTGTGAGTTCAAGGCCAGCCTGGTCTACAGAGTGAGTTCCAGGACAGCTGGGGCTACAGGGAGACCCTGTCTCAAAAAGACAAAAAAAAAAAAAGATAAACACTAGCATATACACGCGCACTGCATATTCATCCCCATAGGATGCTCTGCTCTGCTGCAGGAGTCTAGCATGCAAAGGCCACTGTCAGACAAATGCTGCTGTCATTCCCTTGAGCTTCCAAACCCTCTTTTCTTTATAAAGTTAGCCTGCCTTGTCCTAAGAGGAAAGTTCATAGTGCTAAGTGCCAACATCAAAAACTTTGAGGGGCTGGAAAGATGGCTCAGCAGTTAAGAGCATGGACTGTCCTTGCAAAGGACCTGGTTCAGTTCCCAGCACCCACGTGGTGGCTAACAATCATCCATAACACTGTTTACAGGGATCTGATGCTCTCTTCTGACCTCCATAGGTATTTCATGCATGGGTGCAGTTACATATATGCAGGCAAAACACTCAAACACATAAAATAAAAATGAATGAATAAATAATTTTAATTGAGAGATCTCAAATTAATAACTTAATGATATACCTGAAAGCCTTAGAAAACAAGAACAAACGGAACCAAAAATAATAGATGAGAAAAGGTCATCAAAATCAGGGTTCGAATGAATGAAATGGAAACTACAATGAAACCATACAAGCTAGCAAAAATATACTTATTTTCTAGAAGCGTTTGAACAGAAATTCCCCTATCAGTCAACAATACTGCTACCAGAAGACACAGGTTATTACATGAAAATCTAGTGCCAGGCACTGTTACTGTATGAGTAAACTATGAGTTACTGGTTAAAGGAGCCCCAGAGACCCCCAAAACAATACAGATATTGCCATAGTTCTTGGATGCCCCTAGTAGATAAGACCCTATTGCTGAAGACACCACATACTCTGATTGCTGGACACAGAGAAATTAACCTTGAACTTGACCAGTAACTTCCTGTTGGCTAGCTTTCATAGTGCTTTGAGGTGCTATTCAAGCTCCTGGGGGAGTGCACTGGTTAATTTTTATCAATTGGACACAACGCGGAGACACTTGGGAAAAGGGAAACTCGACTGGGACTTTTCTTCATCAGATTGACCTATGAGCATATCTATGGGGCTGTTTTCTTTTCTTTTTCATTTTTTTAATTTTTTAATTTTTTGGTCTTTATTGAGACAGGGTCTCCCTGTAGCCCCAGCTGTCCTGGAACTCACTCTGTAGACCAGACTGACCTTGAACTCACAAAGATCCACCTGCCTCTGCCTCCTGAGTGCTAGGATTAAAGGTGTGTGCCACCACGCCCAGCTCTAATTTTTTTTTAATTGATGTTTTGTGTATTTCATACATCATTATTCATTTCTGTCCAGGCATATTCCCCTATCCCTTCCCCCCACCCCACCCCAGGGGCTGTTTTCTTAATCACTATTTGATCTAGGGAGGCCTACCCTACTGTGGATGGTGCCATCCCTGGGCAGATGGGCCTAGGAGGGGCAGGGAGCAGATAAAGGAACCAAAACAGGAAGCAGCACTGTCCCTCTGTGGTCTTGGCTTCACTTCCTGCCTCAAGGCTCCTTCGTGAGCTCCTGCCCTGATTTTCCTCAATGATGGAAATCAAGGCCCCCTTTTCTCTCCCAAGTTGCTTTTGCTTGTGGTGTTTGTCACAGAAACAGAGAAACCAAGCTAAAACAGCAAAAAAAGACATTAGCGGTCTTATCCAGAGCTGGGTCCTACATGTTATAAAACTGACCTACCAAGCAAGAAATGCCCAGCAATAGTGGCAAGACTATTTAAGAGCGTCTCTTGAATGCATTTAGGGCCTGCTTCACAAGAGAGAATGCATGCCTGGTACTGTAAACATGGTCAAAACTCATGGCTGCCCTGAATATTTCATAATACTAACAAAAAAAACTAACGATGATTCATGGAAAATCACATGGAAAAGTGGAGAGACTGACTGCCAAGAGCCTAATAGGAATTAAAAAGAGTTGTATCAAATGGAAGACCTGGTGACCCAGTGACACTTCTAGGCCCTTCCACAGTCTCTGCCCATAACCCTTAGAGAACATTCTTCCAATCATATATCTTTAGTTCTACTGTCACAACTATCTGTACCCAGAACTTGATTGGCAGGAACAATTGCCCCTCACTGAACCACATTCAAGTGCCTTTAACTAAATATTGCAAAGAGAAGGAACTTAAAGGAGAGAGTGGATCCACGAAGAGGAGCAGCATACTGTTGAGGACTCTTGACACTGTGCTGTAAGTACTAACGACTATGAGAATCTCTCCTTACGCCTACACAGAACTGATGAGTATATTTAAAATTATTTTAAAATAATTAATAGCTTTGGGGTACTTTTCTCTGTGAGTGAGGCATAGGCTAATTTGCTTCATGTTTAATGTTGTTCCTTTTTTTTTTTTTTTTAAAGACAATTATAGGAGATTCTAACCAAAGGCCTCTAATTCTTCCACTTCAGTGGTCTGAATCCCACTAATAAACAATCAGGACTTTAGACTCCTTTAATAATGGAGAGAGATTCAAACAAATTGTTTTGCCACTCTGCACATTCCTGGAGGAGCTGCCTGTTGAACAGGCCAGCAAAATTATAGATTTATTCAGGACTGATTGCATTGGGTATGTAAGCAGTTTTGAAGGATTAAGAGAGGGAGACAGAGAGAGAGAGAGAGAGAGAGAGAGAGAGAGAGAGAGAGAGAGAGTGAGTTTGTGAGCTGAATGAATAGGGAGACTGCAGTTCCACAGTTAATCAGTCTGGCATGGAGCAAAGAGATGTTTGGAGAAATGGAAACTTACTGCACGGATGAGCAAGGACCCGGACCTCGTCCACAGCGATGTAGCCAGGATGACCCTTCAAAGAGACGGATTCAAATATCACCTGCAATACACAGGGTGGAAGTCAATTTCACAGAAGCAACCGTAGGCATTTACCTGAAGAAGCTGCCCAGCCCCCAGTCCCTTTGTGTCAGCTTCCAGTCAGAGCTAACAGAAGAAACCTCAGGTTCGAAAACCTATTCACTGTCAGTTGACTCTCGACTCCTCAAAACAAGGCAAAAAGGCTACAGTCCAGTGACCAGCAAGAGAAGCTGATGACCAGCAAGAGGAGAAGCTAGCCACACAGAATATTTTTAATGGATTTCAGAAATAACACTTAGCTGCAGCAAAAACAACCAGAACATGGCCCTGGGCCCCAATCACTACCTCTCTCGTTGTGATTTCAAATGAAACCCAGGAAGAATTACTTCCTAATAATCTAACTTCATACTGTCCTTAGCAAGCCTGTTACTGATCTTCCTTCTCCACCCCTATGCCCTGCCCCAATCTTCTTTCATCATCCAATCATCTGATCCCAGAAGACACTGTCTCTTCAAGAACACCACAGGAGGGCCGACTTTCAGCTTCTTACTCAAAAACCTAATCATCATCCATACCAACCACAGTCTCTGCAAGAAATGGTAGGGCCTAGCCCCTGACCCCTGCTGTAGTTTCCATGTTCTTGATTCTTCTTGGGTTTCTTTTGCTATCCTGTGTCTTCTGGCCCTCCCTCTCATCCTTAGAACGTAATATGTTCTAAATAGTTTGAGATTCTCCTATTTTTTGTTTTTGGTATTTTTGAGGCAAGGTCTCCCTTTTAGTACCAGCTGTCCTGGAGCTCACTCTATAGACCAGGCTGGCCTTGAACTCACAGAGATCCGCCTACCTCTACCTCCCAACTGCTGGGATTAAAGGTGCACGCCACCACACCCGGCCTTTTATTATTTATTTATTTATTTATTTATTTATTTATTTATTGGTAGAGATTCTCCTATTTTTAACAAACTACCTCTCTGTAGTAAGTTCTCTGTGGTCAGCCAATTGTGTTTTTAATCACATATAATTTCTGGTATGTTAATAGTCCATCCCTATCATTTTCTTACTTCCTACCATAAAACATCAACTATGGGGGGTTGGAGAGATGGCTCAGTGATTTAGAGCACTGGCTGCTCTTGCAGAGGATCTGGGTTCAATTCCCAGCACCTACATGGCATTTAACAACCATCTGTAACTTCAGTTCCAGGGCATTTAACATCCTCTTCTGACATCCGAGAGCATTGCACAACACAGGTGCACCTACCTACATCCAGGCAATACATTTATACACAGAAAATAAAAATAATAAACAAAATATCTCAAAAGATATCAACTATATGATTTGGATTCTTTTTCCAACATTCGCCCAAATTGCTAAGTCTGATATGTCTTTTTTCCCAGACTTTCTCCCACTTAAAGAAGGAAGATTGTGTCAGAGTTAAGCTCCAGATTATGAAACATGGGATAGAGTCTTGGTTATGTTATCAAGTAGTGGCATCTTCCTCTTCTGCACCCCATTCCTTCAACTATAACTGTAGTGTCTACCTCATTAGGTAACTTTTCTCATGGAGAGAGTTAATATATTACTTAGAACAGTGTGTGGTGCATGATGTTCTCAATAAATGTTGACTACAATTACTACTACTTGACCCTCTATAGTTGTCATTGTCCATAGCTCACCCCTTTCTGGGTCTGTACTTGGGCTCAAAGAAAACTTCACCCTTGTAAGACAGGTGATGAGACCAACAGGAAAACTCCATATAAAACCTTCTTGTGTGTGACAGTGGTCCAGGTCGGGGGACTCAACGGGTGGTTGTTTCAGTAGGTCCTGAAGCTCCAGCTATGGTGGAGAAAGTAGTAATGGCTGTGAAGAGGCAGCTTCGTAGGTGCTAAGAGCTATTAGTTAAGTTCTATGATGTGATAGGGAGTGGAGAATGACAATCAGTCACACTAAGCCAAATATGATGACCACTCTGGGAAAGTGGTTTATTAAGATAGTATAATCCTTCAGAGAGAATTAGCAAATGAAACTGTGTAGGAGCTGGAAAAGCATTTAGAAATAAAAGTGTGACAGCTCCTTTACCCTGAAGAAGGGAAAACCCACAAAAGGCCTTTTCACAAAATCAAGCATCTAGTTGTGTTTTTTTAATATTTCAAAGGAAAAAGCAGAGTAAAGTCCATAGAAAAAAAAATTAAAATAGAGCACGTAAAGCAAATATATTTCAAAGGAAACAACATAAAAGCAAGCAAACTGTGTAACAAAGTGACAAACATAAGAAAAATATTTCTGTTTTGACAATAAATATAAATGGGTTAAAACAGAGAAAAGCTCCCAGGCTGTCTAAATAATCAAAATCTAATTGTACCCTGTAAGATAAACACCTGAGACAGAATGACTCAGGAACCTTAAAAGCAACAAGCTGAACAAAGACATAATAATAAAACACAAGTAAACAGAAAGCAGTGTTACAAGAATAGGTATATGCCTCAAAGTAGAATTTTTAAACACTTTTATTAAAGTTTTGCGATGTTCGTACAACATAGCTTGATAGCATTTAGATCTTCTCCCCTTCCCCTCCCCACTCCCCCCACCCATTTTAATAGACTCTCATATATACAATATTGCCTATAGAGTAGAATTTTAACCAAAACCATTAGGCAGACTGAAATGGTCACTTAGAAAAGACAGACAAGAGACTTGAGAGGAAATAGACAACGGAGAAAAAAAAAAAAACCCGTAATATCTGAAGGCTTTGACCCATGTCTTAATTTCTGAGAAACAGGAAAAAAATTCTTCCTAAGCATATGCTAATGAATATTAAGAAAAAGTAAAATTTCTGTTCAAAATATCCTGTCAGAAATGCAGAGGGTTAGTGCTCATGGGTTAATTAAATGCTCATAAACTAGATGCCAGTATAATGTCTGTAAATCTCTCAAGTAATAAAATTGTATAGATTTGGGATTATAGCATTTTTATAACCAAATTTTCTAAATCTAGAAAACTACAGCAATGTAGTCTGGACCCTCATTTGATTAACCTGATTGAACATACAACCCTTCACCCCCCGCTGGAAGGTGGGGCTGTGGGTGTTTGGGCACAACAGCCTGCAAATTGGTTATACATGAAGGATGCTTGTACTCATGGATTATCACTTATAGCTAAAAAATGGAAAAAAAAAACTGAGAGAGATATGCAGGACAGTCATGGCAGAATGCATGATCTCGGTTGGGGTGGGGGTGGGGGTGAAGGGAAGGGGAGATATGCCTGAACTGAATTGGAAAATGATGTATGAAATGCACAAAGCATCAATAAAAAAAAATGTTGTGAAAAAAAAAAAAAAAAAGAAAATGACAATCTTAAAAGTCAAGTTCTTTTTTGGTCTTTTTGGACTCTGACTACAGAGTCTCCCTGTAGTCCCAGCTGTCCTGGAACTCACCCTGTAGACCAGGCTGGCCTTGAACTCACAAAGATCCGCCTGCCTCTGCCTCCCAATTGCTAGGATTAAAGGCATGCACCACCATGCCTGGCTCAAGTTCTAAAGTTATACAGTACACTTAATAGCTATGATGTCAAAGTATGCTCCATGTGTTAACAAAAGTTTGAAAGAAAAATTGAAAGTCATATGACAAGCTGAGAACAACACTTGATATATATATATATATATATATATATATATACATATATATGTACATATCTATGCTAAGAGGAATATATCTTTGTGTGTGCATGCATGTGTTTGTGTGGGGGTACAGTATGCAAAGGACTACTGACAGCTAACAAAAGAATACTCTCCAACAGAAAAATTAGCAAGTAATTTCAAAAGGAAAATCACAAAAGATAAAATAGCAACAGTATTAATCTCTGAAGGCAAATTTTCATAAATGTTATGAGAGATGGTCAGAAGGTCCCTCAGAAGACTCCTGAGGCCTTGGGTGGCAATGACCGCCCACCACTGTGCTTTGGTATGGGAGGTTCTGAACACTGGGAGATCTCAACAAGGATCCAGACAGCTCCAGTTTCTGGAAAGAGATACCACAAAGAGATAGGAGGATGCCAGAGCCCAAGAAAGAAAGACCTACCCAAGAGTGGTGAACAGAGGTAATGGCCATCTTTTGACATGGAAATGAGAGAAGAGGTAGAGGAGTGAGTTGGATGTCCCCAGGGATAGGAAGGGATGGGGAGAGGTTGACTGAAGTAGGCCATCTATTCCCAGCACATACAAGCCTAAAAGGCCCAAGCTGGGAATCTCAACTTCTCTGAAGAAGATTCCTCAGCTCCGCTGTCACATGGAACCCATTGTCAGCTGCAGCTAGCCCAAGGCTATGTCCTACTAGAGACTTGGTACAGGTGCCAGGTGAGGGGCCTTTCACAGAAAGGTGCAAACCCACCTCTGTCCACAAGCAAAGCCTAGAAGTAACAATCAACAAAGACTCAGGGATGGTCACAGTAACCTAAAACAATCGAGTTCTGTGCATGTTTGGGGAAAACTGTAGACATTCAGGTCATGGTTAAAAGGACTTGGAGTTTTACACTCTTCTTTTGCAATCTTTGTGCAGAAAATAGGAAAAATATCAAAGGGCTGCAAACAGTTTCTTAAAAGATAAGAGAAAAAATATGGTTTATCAGATCTTCTCTTTGGAAGAGGACCAGATACTTATTTATGGGGAAGATTACTTGGAGTAAAACTAAGAGACAGGCTTTCCCACACTAGCCCATGGACAGAAAAAGATGGCCTGGGAGACAGAAGACTGAGTGGGATTCAAAGGGTGGGAGAATGGGCCTGTTGCTGCTGTGATAAAAATCTCCTGGATTGTCAGGGTAAAGTAGTTACTAAACCTTAAGTGCGAGAGGGATGGCAGATTCCAGAGAAAGGGCCTGGGTTCAAAGAAGACATCAAAGTCAGGGGACTCATTTCAGGGCAATCCCATGCACTGAACAGAAGGTCATTTTACCTAGGTAATGAAGGACAGAAGAAACAGGTAATCGACAATTAACAAAAGTTTCATTTTCGTTTCTCTGAATCTTGGGGCAGAAAAGTTTAGAAGCATTAAAATATGACACAGAATTGATTGCACCTGGCAAAAAGTACTGGTCAGAAGCACATGGCTTCATAGGCATTAAATCAATTTTCAGAGAACAACCAAAGCTTCAAGAGAATTTTTAAACTCCTATCTTTGAGTCTCCTGGGAAGGTCCCTTTCTCAAAATTCTACCTATGAGTATGCATACGAGTGTGTTTGAATCTGGACACACGCAAAGCTCAGAGCAGAGGAAATGTGGTGATGATTTAAAGCCAACATGGTAGAAATTGGAAGAAATTCTCCTAGGGAGTCAACTTATCACAGGAATGACACTGAGGCTCCTGAAGACAAGCAAGCAGCATGTGCGTTTGTTTAAAGATGGCTTCCCCCCCACCACCACACACACACACTTTCCTCTGTTTCCCTTCCTTCTTCCTTCCTTGTTCCCTTCCAATAAATGCAAGACTGACACAATGCTTATATTTGTTACCTATCTTAATCTGCAAAAGGACCTTTCATGGTACCTGTTCTTTCCATTTTACAAGTGAGGCAACTGTGATTTTAATGATGACAGGATACGGTGATGTTATATAGTTAGAGAGCATCAGATTCCCAGAACAGACAATGTGTTTCTTCTAAGCCCAGAGCCCAGAGCTTAGAGCTGGAAAACCTGAACAGAGTTATGGGAATTTCAATTTATCAATAACATCCACTACTCTAGATGATAGAATGTGGTGCTACCAAATACAAGGAACTATGTGGAAGTAAATGAGATAAAGGAATAGGTTGCCCACAGAACAAGGACTGTGGGAGGTCAGGCAATGTCTTTTCTTCCTCAGTCACCATTGAAGAGCATGGCAAACGGTGGGACAGTTGCTTTTCTGGGCCAATTTTCAAGTTCCATACACTTCAGCTCATAACCCTATCTTCTACCCATTCATAGCAGGCTCTATCAAAGGCTTTCTAATGGAACCCTAAGGCCGCAGCAGGGGTATGAGCTTATGGAGAAGGCAGATGTTTACACTCAGTAGGGGCCAGGGAATTTGAATTCTACTCTCAGATTTGCCAGTAATTTTCTGTGCACTGTTGGACTTCATTATATATCACTCAGCCTCAGTTTAATCACCCACATTTGAGTTGAACAAACTAAAGCCTAGAAGCCAAATATGGGTCACCAGTCATTGTCACATATAAAGTTTTATTGGAACACAGCTACGTCCATTTACTTTCATATTGTCAAAGTCAGCTTTCCTGGCACAACAACAGAGTTAGGTATTGACAGCAGAGATCCACCAGAATGAAAATGTTTTCTGTCTGGTGCACACTGGTGATAAGCCAAAACCACTGTGCTGAAATACATGCTATAAGTCTCTATAGACAGGGAGACATTGTAATTCATTATCCAAATGAGCCCCATGATGCAATGAATGCTTTCAACAATTTTACCAAGACAAGAGGAGTAAACCAGAGTTGTCTCAGGTAAACCAGGATGTTGGGCCACCAACATCTAGAATATTACCTAGAATATTACCACTATACTAAGATAGATGCCTGTTAAAAGCAGAAATGTGCTTTAAAGCCAATGTGTTAGAAATCAGAAGAAAGTTTCCTAGGGAGTCTACTTATCGCAGGAATGGCACAGACACCGTTCAAGGCCAAGCCTGCATGCCAGAGAGTAAGTTAAACACTACTAGATTTCCTTCTGGCTCTCCAGAACCCTACCTAGCTAGCTGTGTCTCCTGAATGTAGATATACCAAAAAGCTTTCCCAAAATGCTGTAACCTGGATCACCTTCTCCAAACAGCGTCTCAGAGAACCCAACAGGTGCAGGTTCTTCTCAAGACAACAATAGGAGCTACTTCCTTCATCCATGCAACCATGCAGGTAGAGAGGAGAGGATTATACTCCCAAGGCAACTTAGAGACCTAACACACCCTAAAGCAAGCTATGCCATATGGGCATTTCATAACCTCAACTTGTGGTAAAAACTGAACTCATCTGACATTGTTTACAATCTTAATTTATGCCATATTTTATGGACGTGTATAAATTTTATGGTAGGGGTATCAGCACATTTGACTCAGAGGTGTGGCTCAGAGCCTATTGGGGGGAGGGCTACAAAGCACATAGGGCATGTAAATGTTATAACCTTGCAAACTGCAAAGACTGTGAATTCTGAAACACACCTGACCCTGTGACTGTCAGGTCAATGTTTTGGGGGTCTGGTACTAGTTACAAAATTCTTCACAAGAGGGAAGCTGATCTACGTAAGATCAAAGCCAGCCTGGTTTATATAGCAAGTTCCAGTGCCAGCTATGGCTACTGGGAGACCTTGTCTAAAAAATAATTAAAAGAAAACAGAAAATTCTTCACAAATAGGGAAAAGACATAGAACTCATAGAGCCAGAAGCACCTGTGTCAAAATATCTATAATAAAACATGTCTCAGTGTGAACAACACACATGTTCAAACCATCACATTCTCTTCTTAGCCACTTTTATTGATAAGATATTCCTCCCCGAACAGAGAGGAAGGGTTTTTTACCTGATACAAAATGAGTATAGTCAATACTCATCACCACAAGGCCAGGCTTTACCCAACTCACCTCTGCATTTCTGACAGGATATTTTATACTGTGCCTGGAACAAGATAAGCACTCAACAAATGATAGATGATATCATCATCATCATCATCATCATCATCATCATCATCTCCTCCTCAGCACCACCATCATTACCATCATCACTGTCTCTCCTCTACTTCCAGAGGAATTCTGGGTAATACCCAACAAAGGACAAAACAATTACTCTAAAAACAAATCGCAAGCCATTGAAGATAAAATGCAATACTAGCCTAAGTATTGAAGGTAACTGAGTTTTAAATTCTGATTTTTAGTTGCCAATGCAAGAAGAAATAAGGCTTAAATGACCTCATTCATGTAAATAAGCAATCTTGATAGAGAAATGTGTTCCTAACACTCACAAACTGAAAGGACTGCACATGGACATGGAACTTGGGGTCAGTGATGGCCACTCGTCTGCTATCTTTGGGTCTATCTTCCTTTTCAGAAGGTAGAAAATATATCTAAAATGCAGATCTATGTCACTTTCTTACTTAAAACCCTTAATCAGTTGCAAATGGAGATTAACTGAGATGAGTCCTGGAGATCTTATTGGGTTGAGGAAAATGCTGGAAGAATGGCTGAGGGCGGTGAATGCAGAACAGCAGCTCTACCAACAAGTCACCATGTTCTACACTTAAAAACAGGCTGATTCTGGGGCTGGAGAGATGGCCCAGCGGTTAGGAGCACCGACCGCTCTGGCAGAGGACCTGGGTTCGACCCCCAGCACCCACATGGCGGCTGAGAACCGTCTTTAACTCCAGTTCCAGGGGAATCCGACACCCTCTTCTGACCTCTGTGGCATTGCATGACACAGGTGCACAGACCTACATGTAGACAGTACCTTCATACACATACAAAAATAAATAAAATTTTTAAAAAGCAGGCTGATTCTATGACATGTTAATTGATCTTAATGATACTACTTGAGGAAAAGCTTGCAACAGTTTCAACTGAAAATAATCTGGAGCTGTATCTCTGCAAGCATGCTCTGGACTACTGCCTATGTTCTCTGTGCCTTTATCTCAATGACAGGGATGGGCCAAGAAAGTATGGGCTTCAAAATTGCACACCAATTTGGCATTACTGGGGCATATTTTAATTTGGTTTACAAAAGTATGGGTCCACAATGAGTTAAGGGAGGTGGTCTTCTTCTACTGACAGCTTGAGACTCTTGTTCTAGATGATGAGGTGAGTGTTATCTTGTTAGCATGACATTCAACCCCATGACCTGATGTCTCAGAAAGTTCATTTTCCTCTATTTCCCCTTCTGCAACACCTCCTTAAAGACCTTGGTTTCTTCTGGGCATGGTAATACACACTTGGACAGGAGGGTTGGTGTAAATTTAAGGCCAGTCTGTGATGTACAGCATAATGAGTTCCAGGATACTCAAAGCTATAGAGTGAGACCCTGTCTCAAAACTACTACTACTACTATTACTACTGCTACCACTACCACTACTACTACTACTACTACTACTACTACTATTACATAGCAAACAAAAACCCAAACAAAAATAACTTGGTTTCCTAATTCTGTACAACCCCACTCACAATGGATCCTGTCCCCTACATCACACCAAGTCTAATCAGACATCTCAGAGGACTTTCCCTCCCTTTTCTGGTATATTTTATTCATGCTTTCAGATTCTAACTGTCCTCTTTTCTTAGAAGCCATCCCCATTCCCTCCCCTACCAAACAGCCCTTCCCTTACTAGTCAGCTTCTCTCTCTGACCCTTATCTTTTCATCTCTAGTTGAGTGGTAGTGGGGTGGTAACAGTACCCCAATTTATCAGGTTCTCAATCTATAAGACATTTCATTACCTGCATTCTTCAGCCTTGGAGAGCCACATGCATCCCACTGTGCTGACAATGCACATATCAGTCTTATCCTGACCATGATGTTCAGGGAGGCAGGGGCTGAGCTAGATTATTACTTTGGTGTCCATGGAGAAGCCCAGTCAACATGGGTTGAATGGAAGAACAAACGAGCTTCTTCCCAGAACTACCCACTATAGGAAGGGCAAGGGTTGAATATTATCATCATCACCTGCTGGGAAGAGAGGATGGTTAAATGCCATACCTGGTAGAAATGAGGCCAGAAGGTGCTGATAGCAAGCTCTGCCTTCACCCAGCCCTCAGTGACGACTCCAGACACGTTCCAGACAGGGTTCCCTTGGGGACCACCATTCACCTTCACGTAGACATTCAAGGCTCCTGGGCTGGAGCGATCGCGGCTGGAGAAGTAGTAGTGGAAGTCTATGCAGTGTGTGTCATTCTCCTTCAGTGTGGGCAGAAGAAGATGGGCCTTCTGACCTGAGGCCCTTCCAGAGCTGTTCACCATCATGAAGGACCCTGGAGACCCATAGTGGGTAGGGGGGAGAGAGAGAGAGAGAGAGAGAGAGAGAGAGAGAGAGAGAGAATATGTCCTGAAAACTGGTCATATCCAAACATAGTATTTAGAGGGGTAGCTGGAGATTAGGGCCCTTTAAGAGGGTCTGGTTGACTCTGAGGAAGCTATATCCTTTCCCTGAATCTGGGTAACTTTCTTTGTAACTGAGACTAAAAATCTCTACTCAACATGGGATTTGAAGAATAAAGAAATGGTAACATATATGAAGTATTTCTATATGGTAGACAGTTTATAAATAAGTACAGGCTTTTAAAAAGAAGCAGGGAAGCTGGGCGTGGTGGCGCACGCCTTTAATCCTAGCACTTGGGAGGCAGAGGCAGGCGGATCTTTGTGAGTTCAAAGCCAGCCTGGTCTACAGAGCGAATTCCAGGACAGCTGGGGCTACAGGGAGACCCTGTCTCGAAAAGACCAAAAATAAATAAATAAATAAATAAATAAATAAATAAATAAATAAAATTAAGTAAATAAAAAGAAGCAGGGAATAAAAACTATGGAAGGGAGTCAACCGCAGCCTCTGCAGGTGAAAGGAGATGGGAAATAGCCTTGAGCAAACTTGAGCTTGTTCCAGCAGAGGCAGAACCTCAACAGTATAGGAGGGGCCTATGTTCCAACAGATTCCACCTGGCATGGAGCATGAGGGACCACATATTGAAGGAGAACATTCAAAAATAGAACATATCCAAGTAAGAAATAAATCTCCAAAGAAGTGCGAGAACCAACTGGAAGTTGCTTGGAGAGAAAGAGGAAACAAGTGATTCTTGCTAAGCACTTACAGAGGCCAGTATGAATGGTAGGTATCTATTTGAAGAAAGTTTAACTATTTCTAAGCATGAGAAAGGTGACCTCATACACAGAAGTGTCATTACTATGACAGACAGAATGATGGTCTCCAATTATTTACCCCTTCCTGAATCTTAATTCTTTACCACTGGCATTGCAGTTACTCCTAAAGAATAAGAAGCTGTGTCTTTGTCCCTTGACTTTGGGCTCCATTATGTGACTTATTAATAGAAAAAGTCAAGCAGATACTTAAAGGTATCATTCTAGACAGGCTTGTTCTCTTCTATTACTATTTCCTTTTATGAGAATAATGTGCTCTGTGTAGCTGCTGCCCCTTTTTGGCTTGGAATCAAGAATAAAATACATAGACAAGTCATGAATAAAGAGACAGTCTAAGCCACTTGAAAGCAAGATGTACAACCATATGATCCACACACCCAGTCAACATCAGTCAGCCCACAGTGACTGTGGGAATCACTCCTTTGGTCGTTGGCCACATGTTTCCCCGAAGAAGCCCATACAACACTGTCGTGGCATATTGGCTAACTGATACTGCTGCCCAAGAGCCAGATTCAGATACACCATGAGAAAACACGTATCAGCTCTCTGTGCAAAGGATTTTTATAGCAACTGAAACTAATACAAAATGGAACAACTGCCCAGAGACAAATAAGCCCCCATCAATGCAGGTGGCTGTACCTACAAAGCCTGGACCTACTGAAATGTCTAAAGGAATTTCACAGTTAAGGGAGGAGGCTGAACTCTGGGACTTAAAGTCTTCTGATTCTATTGAATAAACTGCATCATAAAACACAGTAGATAACTCCAGTGATGCTGTGATGAAGTTTTCCGTCTACATAACCAGAATTGCTTTGAAATCTTATTGTGACCACTAAAATCTTCATTCAGAATGAGACCCTAATGCTCCTTATCCCCAGCCAAGACAAACCAGTTTAGGAGCTATAAGTCACCTCTCCCTAATGCCAGAAGGTCTAGCAGCTGCCAGTTAATACGTTCTGGGTTAGTCATATCTTGTTCAGGTTTTAAGAAAGTACCAATCATTTACACCTTGTCTTCTCTGGGTTTTGAATAGATTGACAAATAGATACAGAAAGGAGATGACAATAAAACTTCCATATAATTGCTCACAAAGTTGAATTCAAGAGAATATCAGTCCTGAGGTCAAATTAGGCTTTTATACACTCCCCTCAGATCATGGAGACTAGCTACATGCCCCAGACTCCAGCCCTGACCTCATCCATTTTCTTAGGGCCAGAGCTATTCTGGCACAATCACTTTGAGTACTTGGAGAAGCTCAAATAAAAAAGGAACCAACAAGTGAGCAAAGTGAGAAGGACAGAGAACCCTGAAGTCAGATTTTCAACTACCTACCAATCAGAAAATTCACCCACTTGCTAGTGTACGAGCCCCTGCAAAGGGAACAAGAGTTACCAAGATCATAAAGTGTCCTCCACGGTCCGGCAGTAACTTAGGGTAAGCGGAGAGATGTCTCCCTGGCATTGATGTTATCTAACTGTTCCATCCCCCAATGAGGCAAGAAAAATAAAAAAAAAAAAACCACTAAAGGGGGATGCGTCAATAGCCATACCCACCTCTGACTTCTGGTCTACCCACGGGCATCCGAGAGGTCCTTCTTGAAAAGATGACTAATGACATGCAAGCTTCACAAAGGGTGATGGGCTATCTTTGCTACTGAGCACCCACATACCTCCCAGGAGGGGAGGCAGCCTGAAAAGTGAGGTCTGTTGGACTCCATTCTGGGTTCTAGAATGGTTCCCCTGCACATTCAGCTCATGCAACCCTGCCAACCCACACCAGTTACATGTGTATTCTCAGTTTCTTACACGCCACAAGACAGGAAATTGGAAACATGGTCCTTCCTTCCATTATCTCATGTCACCATTTCTGTTCACCACAGCTTCAGCATCCAAGCAAACCTCCTGCGGAGCTTGAATCTGCCCTGTTTGGTGTAGCCTCATACACAACAACAAGGGGGGGGGGGGGAGAGAGAGAGAGAGAGAGAGAGAGAGAGAGAGAGAGAGAGAGAGAGAGAGAGAGAGAGAGAGAGAGAGAGAGAGAGAGAGAGAGAGAACACCCCAGTCTTCCATCATTGTTTAGAAGAGACAAAGAAGTCAGAATATGATGTGTCCCTGGGCCATAACAACTGCCTTTTCCCCATGTTCATTCCTTCATCATCTTCTTTACCAAAGGATGTTCCTCAGCCAGCTCTTCAGTGTCAGGAGCTCAAAAACACAAGGATTTCAGATTCCTGTAACTTTGTTCACTCTGCTCCTACATTTCTTTCAAGAACCTCAGGTGATACACGCATTAAAATATGAGAATGACTGGTCTATTTTCTTCTCTTACCCTCAGTGGATGTTCAGGATTTCAAGAATGTCAGGAGGGCAGAGCCATACAGTGAAGGAGCAAGGATGGCCATGACTATACTGACTGTCACTCACCCGTCAAGAACACTCTCTTTAGAAGGAATAAACTATTATTGGGTTATGGAGCCAATACAATTTTAAGGTTTATATTTCCATACTTAACAGTATCATCACTGACTGGGCTGCTGGTAAGACCTCTATTTTTCTCAAGTCCCTTTATTCAAGGGATAGGGTGTGAAATGATAATTACTAAGCAAAGTTACAATATGCTCTAAATAGAAATACCATTAGAAGTAGTAATGCTGGGTGGTTTCAAATAGAAGAGAATATGCAAAGGCATGGGGGCAGGAAGCCACAACAGGCAGAAAAGCAGGTGTAGTGTCTTAGGGGATATGGGATGAGGCACCAGAAGTCCTCTCCATGAAATATCTGGTCACGCCCTCCAGAAAGGCAGGAAGCTGCACCTCTGGGTTGAGCCCAGCCCTGCCATTTCTAAGAATGCTCAAGAAAGAGAGCCCTGTTTGGCAACGTCTCAGCAGGGCCCTCTTTGATCAACAGGTGGGCATAATTAATATCATCCCAGGGCTGACAGTTTCCTGGAGATCAAAAATGAGCCAGTTATTATGCCAAGATCAGTCAAGAAACAAGAAAGAAGAAGACTGTAAATACATTCTTTTTTCCTTTGCCCTTAAGAAAAAAAAGGCACCGACGTGATAAGCAACATAAAACAGCATTAGTTTCTTCATAGTTATTATACATAATGCTGAAAATTGTGGAATTAAACCAGGAAGCACTCTCTGGCTGGCCATAAATTTTGCGTTTTCCCCCTCCGCGCATAATAACGCCTCGATAAGCGCCCCGTTACTGATGTGTCTGCCACACAGATCCCCTTTCTAGAGGCAACACACTTCTCAGTAGCAGATGGTGGCTATTGTGTTTACACATGAGCACCTCAGGATTGCATTTCCTCACGTCTGCAGTAAAAAGAAAGTCCTAATTGAGTTTTTAATGGCTTTGCACATTGTTCATTAAGATTACATGAGTGTGCTCAGGCGACTGGCAGCTGAGGGCCTGCATCTCTGAGAACACAGAGTGTTCCCTGCAGACAGGTGGCCCGCCAGCTTCCAGCACCAGGACCTATGTGGAGGGAAGAGATGGAGGCAGAGACCCAAAATCTGCTGCAAGCCAAGCAGCTGTAACAACATGGAACAAGTCCAGGATCTTTACCAGAGAGCTGGTTCCCATTCCAAATTCTGCTGTTTCTTAATGATGTGACTTTGAACAAGTCAGTAAAAGTCTCTGGGCCTCAATGTTTTCATCCATAAAATGGAATGAAAAATTGACACATGGAAGGAAGCTTTGTGTTCATTGCAGTGAGCATTAAATAATAAACAGGACTTGACTTAGTAAATGTGGATTTTATAACAAATGCCAGCTACAGATGGCAGTGGGCCTGCGAAGTTCAGTGACACGCTTCTACTTGTCAGGAATTCATCTAAATACTATTTAGCGTCTCAATGAGGTAGTGTTATGCTAGCCTTGTGTTTAAGCAAGGTATACTGAGGTTCAGGGAGGTGAAATAATTTGTCCCAAGGCCACTGAGCCAAACAGGAACATAAAGTAGATACTCATGCCAACTATAGTATCCTTGTGCAGTTAGCAGACTTTAGTGTCTAGAAATGCATTCTCCAAACTGGTACCTGATAGCTACATGTACCTATTTAATTGAGAATTAATTAAAGTAGAAATCATTTTCATAGAGACACTAACCACATTTCCAGTGCTTGGTACATGACCAAAGGTTACCACGGACATGATGCCAACAAAGAACACTTCTATCATCAAAGAGACTTCTGTTGGCTAACACTGGGTCTAGAAAATGTGAGTTACTCCCCAAAACATAACAAAGGACATCCATGTAAGACAAAAGTACAACCAATCCAACCTCCTAATTTTATCAATCCATTTGGGGGTGGAGGTAAGGGGCTTGCCCAAGGTCACACAACATGGTTACCTGAGGTACACAGTTGTTGGCTTCTAGAGTGCTCTGTGGAAAGAAAGACATCACGTTTCCTGCAGGGAACAGAGAGGCCCTGGGTCTTCTAGAGCCCACATGCCATTCAGGGGAACATCTGTATACAAACAGACACCTACACCTTGAGCTCTGACATACACCTCAGTCAGTATGTGTTGACGCTCTAGCATTGGTGAGCCAGGACAGTGTCAGGTGCTTCTATCCGGGAGACCTCTAATTCCACTGGCCTTGGCAGAAGAGCCCAACTATGCCTCTTTTCCCCAGAATATCTCAGACAAGTCACTTAAGCTCTCTAGCCTGTTTCCCCTTCTTCAAAATAGCCATAAAGCATACCTCACACTGTAGTCCCAAAGATTCGATGAGATTCTCTTTATAAAGTAACTAGGCAAGAGTTTTGACATCTTAGGTCTTCAATCTTAGCTTTTTAAAAAGTTTTCCTATATCCATAGGATGTTTAACTCATCATGTGAGAGAGCAATCTTAACAAACAGAAGAAAAAATTAACAAAGAATCACAGACTAGGGACATGACTCAGTGGGACAAATGCTTGCTGCATAAACATGGAGAGATGATTTGTGGAATTTACAATTGGGCAATTGACGCCTCCTGGGAGGAGGAAAAACAGTGTCTTACAGGGATGGGGCTCTTGGTGGGCCCACACTGAAGGATGATGGGGGACACACATCAGACCCTATAGGCCATATTATGTATATGAGAGTACAATAAATTGGGTGGGGGCAGATGGGGAAGGCCTGGGGGGCAGAGGGGGCTCTAAATACCATCAAACTATGTGAAAGGGAACACTAATGCATCTCTCAAGAGGGAGCATCTATGATGCTCCCTCATGCAAAAGAGGACCATTGACACAAAAGGACATAAATGTCCAAAGCATAGAGAATAAGAGTCTGCAGAGTGCGGGTCCTTGGACAGGACTCCTATATTAAGCTCCACCTACCCATGGCTCAGGGACCATTTCAGAAGAGGGGGAGGAAGGATTGTAAGAGCCAGGGGAGGAGGTGCATGACCATATGGAAATAGAGTCCTACAGGCTCCTGGGGTCTTGCTCATAAGAACCTACGCAATGACGTCAGTATGCATCCAAAAAGTCAAGCAGACAAAGACCCAGCACAGAACTGTGGAAATGGGCAGCAGGCCTCAATTTAAGCCACAAAAAAACTATTGGCAGCTGATTACTGCTAGGTGAGAAAGAGCTGATCTTCTTAAAGAGAGGGACTCTCAACAGGCTGATAGACCTCAGTGAATGAACTTGAACCGAGGGACGACATCTGGAGACACCAACTTGACTTAACACAAATGACAGAATGCATGAATTCCAGTGGTGGTGATGGGGGGGCTGTGGGACGGTGTCACTGGGAAAGGGGATATAAAGATGACTAAGATGTTCTGCATGAAATACACAAAATCCAATAAAAAACTATAGAAAAAAAAGTCACAAAAATTCAATTAAAAAGTTGCATTTAAAAAATAACAAAAAAATCAATTGAAAGTCAAAATAAAATGTAGAGTACCGCCCCTACCCTCTGCAGCTGCTGGGGTGTCAGTTCTGGAGGAGGCTGCTCCCTTGAGATCTCCTTCCTCCCCACTTCCAGGGCCAATGGCCTCATTCAGGCCCCTGGAATTTATGTGAGGAATGTTTGATTGGTCTGTTTCATGGGTTTTTGAAAGTAGTCCAGTCTTTGATTCTTTTGCCAGCTCGTGCAACAGCAGTCAGAGCTATCTTACTGCTATCTTTATGAGATACAAAATTAACCGTGATGCTTCCTCTGCTGCTGATAAAGTCCATGGTCTTTTGTGAGCATAACTGGAGCCTTTCATATCCTGTTTCCCTGTACCATGCAGGGAGATTCCCACAGCCTCACCTCCTCTATGTCATGTAGAATAACATCCTCCAAAAGATGCACAAACCCTGATCATCAGGACCCATGACCACAATACATAATCTGCCAATGGGATTTGAGACTACAGATAAAACTGAGATTGTAATCATTAAGGCAGGATGATTGTTCTGGATTCTCTACGTAGGTATAATGTAATCACAAGGTTCCTTAGAAGCAGACAAGGAAGGCAGAGAGTCAGGGGCAGCAAGAAATGTGACTGTGTGGTACTGTTGGCTTTGAAGATGGAGAAGAGACCATGAGCTAAAGAAGGCAGGTAGCCTACAGAAAATAGAAAAGGTGAGAAATGGGGTCTCCCCTAGAGCCTCCAGAGCAGAACACAGCATTGGGGACATCTTGAGTTTAGTCCACTGTAACCCATTTAGCACTGTGACATGAGAAATATGTAGTACTTTTCATTTTCTTTTATATTGAAGCTTTATAATTCTCATATAATCTATCTTAATGGTAATTAGATCCCTTCTTCCTTATCTGTACCTCCCCTCCTGCCCCTGCCTAATTTAATGTTCTCCTCTCTCTCTCTCTCTCTCTCTCTCTCTATATATATATATATATATATATATATATATATATGTATGTATGTGTGTGTGCGTATGCCTATACAGATACAGTCTGATTTGTGTCCCTAAATATTAAATGTCCTTCAATGTGGGTCCATCCACTGAGCCCACCAAGAGCCTCTTTCCTGTGAGACACTCTACTTCCCCCTCCCAGGAGCCTGCCATCAATTGCCAAAAGTTCCTTAGGTTTAAATGTGCTGTATTTTCACCACTACATTTGTGTGATTTATTTTTTGTGACAGCAAAAGGAAACTCAAACACACTTGCCTAGGTACTTTTAACTGTCTACTTGACACAGCCTAGGTCCTCTGAAAAGGGAGTCTTTTTTTTTTTTTGGTCTTTTGGAGACAAGGTCTCCCTGTAGCCCCAGCTGTCCTGGAACTCACTCTGTAGACCAGGCTGGCCTTGAACTCACAAAGACCCGTCTGCCTCTGCCTCCCCACTGGGATTAAAGGTGTACGACACCATGCTCAGTGAAAAGGGAGCATTTGCCATTGGGTTCTGCTTCAGGTTCCTTCTCGAGTCCCTACCCTGACTTCCCTCAAAGATGGACTGTCACCTGGAAGGGTGAGAACCAAATGAACTCCTCCCTCCCTCCCTGAAATGCTCAACATCACCAGTGTGAGAAGCCACACAAGGGCTGTGAGTGTTCAGTAGTAGAGGAGGTACCCTGCAGAGAGCCCTGGATTCAAGTCCCAGGGTCAGAGACCAACACCACAATGAGACACTTTGGGTCATAGTGCACCACCCGAACATCCTATGTGAACAGGTTTTGCTCAGGGTTTTCCATAAATTCATGCTACCCAGGCCAGTCACAGACTTCCACCAAACTATGTACCCATGTGGCATGTACAGAAATGTCCATGGAGGAGGTATCCCTGTATCTCAGTCCCTATCGCTGATAGCACATGATTCCACTGTAGCTATTTTGGACAAGCCCCCATTTCAAAGCCCAAAGTGATGAAATTAAGCTGTCTGGTCACCAAAAAGCGCAAGGGGAACAGAAGCATCCGAGCACAATGCACCGTCAAGCTTGACGATACATGAACAAGAGAACCGCTTAGCAGAAGCAGCATTGCCATAAAAATTAAGCTGATCAAAAACACAATAAACCAATAGCCACAGTAACGAACATATCATTCAGCGTTACCCATATTATCTGTGAAAGCAACCTAATTACCATGTGTCAAAGAAAGGGAAAGAAACTGGCTTCTTTTTTATACACCAGAAAATGGGGAGAGAGTATTAATTACAACTTAATGGATATATAATATGCATTTAAAACAAGGAAAATAGATCCTGAAATTTCAAAGGAGCTACATTTTGTGAACATTTTTGTCAGTTTATGTGAACAACCCACAAGTATCTGTAATCATTCATTCAGACCAATAAGTTGGGATTTATGCATTTCATATGCAAATTTGTTAAGGCAATTTTCCAAGAACCAGTTATCCGATAATCCATGTAGGTGTGGATAATGTGGATTCAAGTGGAATGCACTCCAGTGACTGGATCTGAATGTGTGATTGGAGGGGCTGCCTGAGTCACACGCTGACCCAAGCAGAGCCCAACTAGGGATTCATAGGTGCTAGGGCCTTTCCCCCAAAAGACAGCTAGGATCCCTGTACTACTCTCCTTCTTGAGAAAAGATGAAGGAAGAGGAGAAAAAGTACAAGTAAAGAGAAAGAAGGAAGAGAAGGGGAAGAAAAACAGGCAAGAAAAAGGGAGGAAGGGAAGAATGGCAAGGGGGGGGCAGAGAGACACAGTGAGCCAGAGAAGGAGGGAAGGACCTGGAGCTGGGAAGAGAGAAAGAGAGAGAGAGAGAGAGAGAGAGAGAGAGAGAGAGAGAGAGAGAGAGAGAGAACAGAAAAGACTAAAACCCAAAGCAGGTGCAGCCTTTTATAAACTTGCAACCCCAACCCCCAACTTCGCAAAGAAGACTGAAGTATTAGTTACCATGTGGTGGGACGTGGGGCTAGCTTACCTGCCCTGCTGGGATCCCTCTGAGGGAAAGGCAGGAAGGAAGGTTCCTTCCCTATGGATTGACTCTGGGACAAGCACAGTATTTTTTTGTCTTCCTGCAAGAATCCCTCTCTCTCTTTAACAACGCTATCAAAGCCTACTTATCACCTTTTACCTATATTCATGCAGTTAATCGAATATCAATTTATGAAGTACTTGCTACCATCACCTTTTGTTACAAATAAGAAAGAAAGACACTGATAAGTGAACTTTAAGACCACCCAGCCAATAGAAATGCTGTCCTTAAGGCCCCACCTTCATGCCATGCTTGGGCATGATGCCTTTGTGGCTAAAGGGTGGTCACAAACTCCCTGGGGTGATCTGATCTTGTTCTAGGGAGCTGGTACAGGTGGGAAGAGGGGCAAAGATTGGGAGGAAAAAGAGTAAAAATGGAATCACCTGGCAAGCTGTTACCAAAGGAAGAATACAGAGAGCAGCAAGGCTGCTGGGACATTGTCAAACTCAAATTGTTCTCGACATTCATTGGGCTGAGTCTTTTGCTTCTACTGCTCAAAACTTAAATGACATGGAGAAAAAAAACACATATATATATAAAATCTTCACACATCGTTGGCATGATAATATTTTGATTAGTTACATTCATGTTCCAATTACACTCACAGAATGTTCAACTGTGCCTTATATATAGCATTTTTGTCATGCTCCATAGAAAGTGCTGGATTATTACCTCGTATATTTGTGATGGGAAAAGACACAAATGGAAAGGGAGAAAGAGAGAGAGAGAGAGAAAAAGAAAACAAAGAGATGACTAAGCCTGTTAAAATAGTGCTGCCTTGCCTTCCCATTACTAAATTGGGTCATCGCTATTAGTTCCCAAGCTTTAAAATGCCAGGACTGGGAGAGACATACAGTGTTACCATCTACTTTCCCACTCAGCCGATGCTTTTATGTTCCCTACAATAACTGCTCTGAAAGCGACCCGGCCAGGTACCCGGTGAGCGGCAAGGTCAACAGAGGGAGACATTTGTTGTGTTTCCTGTTTGTTTTTTCCCTGGAAAGAGCATCCATCTATTTCTCAAAGAGGTCCACAACCTTGTCCACAATAAATAGAGGCTAAGAGCTTTGCTAAGGCTTGAAAAATGCCTGTCCTAGTGATGATAGGAGGGTGCGTGTGTGTGTGTGTGTGTGTGTGTGTGTGTGTGTGTGTGTGTGTCAGAGAACGAACTGGGTGTCATGCAATTTGTTTTCTAGTTTGAGGTTTTGTGGGGTTCTTTTTTTGGAGACAGGGTCTCTAACTGCCCTGGAGTTTGCAAAGTAGAGTATGCTAGTCTGCAAGGAGCCCCAGGAATCGGAGGCAAACATTTTATTGAAACAGCTATCTCCTCAGCTCCAGGAAGGACTTCTTGGCCCAAATGCTGGCTCAATAGCAGACTGCAATGTGAAGGTTGAAGGAGAGTATATTTCCATATTAATGGTTCCCTCAGCCTATAGAGTTCAGCTAATGTTCATCTATCCCCCAATTCTATGGTACCTGCTCCTCAAATCCTCAACCACCAAGGCTTATTCTCTGGCTTGCTTCTCTCATCCACAACACCCAGAAACTTCCAAGGATCTCTGTCTCAGTTTTCCCTTATGGCAATCCAAGCCCTCTCCCTGTTTCCTCATGAAATCCCCCCAGAACCAAATATTTTAGTAAAGTTCACAAACTCTAACTATTCCTTGTGCAACGACTTGGTGTCTGACAGCCCAGAAGAACAGCAGACAATGCTAAAGACTTCTTGCCTCATGGAAAGCACAACAAAATTAAAAGTAATCACAAGAAAGTGGGAAGTTTTATGATGACGCCTGTGTATGGTGGGATATCTAACCTTGACTTGGTTTGAGGGAGGAGGCACAAAAAGAAAGAAAACTATAACCAGACTAACCAAATGAACTATGCTGAGGACTGGGGTGACATACGTGTCAGACAGGTGAAAAGGAAAGAAAATGTTCCATGCAGATGAAATTTCCTGTATCAAACTCAAGAAATAAGACAGTCTCTTCCCCTGTGGACTAGTCGCCAGGAAGAGTTAACCTCCCTCCCCCTCAGCTTTTAGATGAGAGTCTTAGTATTCAGAGGTGCAGAGAGTTGCCTAGGCTGCACATCCTAATAGCCACAGTCCACGCATTTGAACTGAGATGTGTGCCTGACTCTACCAAGATCAGCACTGTTTTCTTTCAAGCAGTTCCAGAACTGTAGGATGCATCTGGAGCACCTGGAAATCTTGTTAGAGTTTACTGGGCCCACCTGAAATAGGTTTAGGGTAGAGTGCAAGAATTTGCATTTCTGATGTCTCTAAGTGAAGCTAATGCAGCTGAACTTTGGCCCCACTTAGAGAACCACTGTGTAACTGGTCTGTAATTGCCCAGGCTTCATAACCCAGGTGCCCATAAACTTGTGAAGATCAACAAGCAATCCTAGGCTCTCTCTCTCCTCCAGGGGCCACAGGGTGGGGCACCTGCTTGAGGAGAGTCCTCTCTCTCTCTTTCTCTGAGCCATCTCTCTCTCACCTCTTGCAGGGGCAAGTCTCTGACCACAGAACATCCACTGTGAAACCTGTCTCTACTACCCAGCCCCAGAAAGCCCTCTCCTCTGGCCTGAGCAATCTCCCTTCCATCAATGCTAATTACCAAGAACATCATTAGACACTTATCGACTCCCCCAAATGTACTAGGGTCTGCATAGAAAATAGCACAATAATTATTCCTCCTCTTTTACCATCCTCTAAGGAGCTACAAGACTTTGACAGCTGTTATCCAATTAATCCTGACAGCTTATTTTTTTAATCTAAAGGTATTTTTTCATGTAAGATGGGAAAAGCTATTTCCTTTTCTTGAGTGAAGAGTAAGAGCAAAGAGAAAGCAGATAAGGTCTGGAGAGATGGCTCAATGATAAAGAGCACTGGCTGCTCTTGCAGAGGACCTGGGTTTGCTTCTCAGAACCCACGTGGCAATTAACAACCATCCATAACTCCAGTTCCAGGGGATATAATTCCCTCTTACACACATGCAGGCAAAACACTCATACACATAAAATATAATTAATTAATTAATTATTTATTTATTTATTTAATTTCTACAAAAGGAGAAAGCAAATAACCTGGCCAACATCACTACAGTCATTTCTTGTTTCGTTTCTTCTGCAAAGTCAATAGAATAACAGAAGGTAAAGGAATAATAGACTCTGGATTTCAATGGTCAGATCCAGTCCAAGCCCCTAGTCAGCTCCCAGTTGTACAGCCTTTTGCAAATTACTTAAGAGTCCTTGACCCTCAGTATGTTCATCTGTGAAATGGTGACCGTGAAGGTATTAGTATCGCCTATATCATGGGTTTGTTTTAAAAACTGAATCTATTAGCTCACTGGGCTGTGGACATTGGGGCATTTCTGAGCCCTCTTGAGGGTCCCCAAGTGTGGCCCTAGAGCAGCAGCATAAGAGTCACCAGGAAATGGTTACAAATGCCAATCTTCAGGCCCCAAACTAGACTTAGCCAGAACTCTTGGGAAGTGGGGACCAGCCATGGGCTCAGAAGTCCTCTGGGATGCAAAGACACACTCAAGTTTGAGAACCACATGTGCTGACTGACCTTCAGCCTGTAGGTGACACCGAAAGCCCAGTGTCTAATGCCAACTCCTGTAGGTGACACTGAAGACCCATTGTCTAGTGCCAGCTCCTGTAGGTGACGCCAACGACCCAGTGTCTAATGCCAGCTCCTGTAGGTGACACCGACGACCCAGTGTCTAGTGCCAGCTCCTGTAGGTGACACGAAGACCCAGTGTCTAGTGCCAGCTCCTGTACGTGACACGAAGACCCAGTGTCTAGTGCCAGCTCCTGTATGTGACACCAATGACCCAGTGTCTAGTGCCAGCTCCTGTAGGTGGCACCGATGACCCAGTGTGTAGTGCTAGCTCCTGTTCCCTGCTGTTTCCCACTTTCCAATGATGAGATTCTGTGTTGGGAATCTGTGCTCCTGATGCCTCACGTGTGCCCTCCTGCTGCTCCTCATAGGCTCTTCCAGAAGGACTCAGCTGCCACCCTGTATCCAGGCAGGGCAGACATTTATTCAGTGAGGCACTGCCAGGGCTACACCATAAGTGAGAAGGCATGAGGAAGAATCTCCCTCTGTGGAGAAAGGATGACTCAGACATAGGCCATCACCACTGCTCCATCACTGTCCACTGGGGCTCTTGTAACTGAGTCTGTGGACCCCCTAATATTCTTCAGGTCTTCACTGAGAACTTCTCTGTCTGATCTTTCATTCCCCAATCCTATTCCAATCTCATCTTTCACCTTTCCTTTGTCCCACTTTTTCAACCCAAATCTTTGAACTTTATCCCTCAGCCACAATGGAAGCATCAAACCACTGCCCCTGGCTACTCCTCCTCTTGATGCTTTCTACCCTATTCCCAGAGGCCCCAGTGGACTGCGGGTTCCTTACTACCAGAGATTGACCCATTGTTAGCTCCACTTCAGCTCCATGGCAAGATCGAGTCACAGATGGAAGGACAGAGCAGATAAGGGTGAAGTGTTCTGGTGGCTCCATGAGAAAAACTAAACACCCTGAGGGGTGGGAAACAGAAGTTGGTTGTCTCATGGTCCTTTTTCTGGTCAGTCTTTGTCAACTTGACACAAACTATAGTCTACTGAGAAGAGGGAGCTTTGATTGTGGAACTTTATCAGACTGGCCTGTGGCCATATCTGTGAGGCATTTTCTTAATTGCTAATTGATTAGGAGGGCTGGCCAATGGGCTATATAAGAAAAGGAGCTGAGCAAGGCAGATGAAGCAAGCCAGTGACACTACTTCATGGTCTCTGCTCCAGTTCCTGCCTCAAGGCTCCTGCTTGAGATTTTGTCCTGGCCTCCCTCAGTGATAGATTGTGAACTGGGAGTTGTAAGATGAAAAAAAAACTCTTTCCTCCCCAAGTTGGTTTTCATTAGTGTTTTATCACAGCAACAGAAAGCAAACTAGAACAATTCTTGAGTCAGAAGTCTAGGATCAACATGTCCTTGGATTTAGCTCCTTCTAAGGGCTGTGAGAGAGGATCCATTCTAAGTCCCACCCTCTACTTTCTGACCATTGGCTGGAGATCTTTGGTGTTCCTGGGCTGGAAAATATATCACCTGGTCTCTGCCTTCAGATCCACTTGGTATTCTCCCTATGTGTCCAAATTTCCCCTTATTCAAATGTGGAAACCAACCATTTTAGGTCAGGGACTACCCAATTCCAATATGTCCTATTAATGAGTTAAATATGTAGACTATTTCCCAAGAAGCTAACATCCTGACCTACTGGCAGTTAAGACTTGATACCTGAATGCTGGGGGGTGGGGGTGGAAATTCAATCCCTAACAAGCTACTGTGAACATCCCCCATAATGGTAGACAGAGCAATCCTCAGGATTTCTATAGAGATGATGGAACAGTCATTAATTCAGAGGGGACATGGAATATTTATTTAATTACAAAGCGGTAAAAAAGTAACACAACAGAAAGGCAGAAAGGAGAAGTGAAAAAATCACCCACTATAATCAAAATCAATCTCTCTCTCTCTCTCTCTCTCTCTCTCTCTCTCTCTCTCTCACACACACACACACACACACACACACACACATTCTGAGGTATCTCCTTATAGAATCTTAGCATTCAATTGGGCTTGTGATTGCAGTTAGCAAACTTGTCCTGAAGAGGAGGCTTAATGAGGGGTAACAGTTTATAGAGGCCTGGTTTGCACTGAAGCTCTGCCCAGATGCCACAGGGGGGGAGCAGGCGGGCCTTCAGAGAGGAACCCTGCTCATTGACAATGCAGCGTGTTCTACAACAGATGTGTATTGTGATCCCTGCACAACATGTCAGGCACTGTTGTAGGCCCTGGGAATACAGCTGTGAACAGAAACAGCCAAGACTTAATCAGCCTCTCTTTGCTGAGATGACGATTCTCTCCAGGAGCTTTGGAGCAAGTTGAATGGGGCTCCTGTAGATGCCCCAGGAGGCTCACCAGCACTTTATCCCATGATTGGCCCATTTTGAATTCTTGATTTCTCACTCGTCTTACCACGCTCTGGAGCACCTTCACGAGGACTATTTCCCTAGGCATTTTCTGAGCCCATGCACTTTTTTCAAAGCCAATTTTTATTGAAGCTTTGTGCATTTCATACAAAATTTCCAATCAAATCTAGACCCACTCCCCTTTCCTTAGCTCCCCCTACCCCACCAGAGCTCATGTATCCTTCCATACATGATTTTCATCTTTTTCTCAGTCTCTTTTAAAATTTTCAATGCAGAAGTTTACTGGGCAGAAGTTCACCTTTTCAGTCAGTTCTTTAACGCAGTCTCTTTTGTTGTTGTTGTTCCTTCCAATTTGCATCACTCCAAAATCTGCATATATGCATGCCACATATATCTTTTAGCATCTTCAGCTTATATATTTTTTTTTTATTAGGCCGATGATGTCATGTTTGAAGTCTCCTCCTTGGCAAGCCCAAACCACCATCAGTTCTGCCCCTGTGCTCCACACTGGGGTTTTCCCTTTCCATGGTCACCAAATGAGGTCCAGTAAGTACCACATCCTGTCTTGATCTTCCTGTAATGGTCTCCATGATACAGCTTGGGTAGTCCAACAATGGCAGTCTATACTCTGAAGAGGCTAAAACCCCAGTAGTAGCTCAGTCCATAAGCTGGATGTCTCAGCAGTCCCCATCTGGCATTGAAGGTTTGGAGGATTCTTGGAGAGACATGAGTCTTCACTCCATATTGGAAAGCTGAAAAGCTGTGTCTCATGGATGGCAAAAGCAGTGGCAGCCACAAGGTAGCTGTATTTGCCAGTAAGACAGGCAAAATGACTGTGCTCTTCTTGTTTTTTTTTTTTTTTTTTACTTTTTGTCTTTTTTACTAAGATCTCAAATTTTATACCCCATGCATTTCTGATACTACATCACTTCCATAAAATAGATAATAAGGTTCTGACTAAATTTCTCAAGTCTCTACCTAGTCTTTGTGTGTGTGTGTGTGTGTCTGTCTGTCTGTCTTGGTGGGTGTGCATGTGTATGCACACGCATGCAGAGGCCAAAGGGCAACTCAGGTGTCATTCCTTTTGAGGCACTACCTACCTTGTTCTTTGAGGCATGGGGTTTACTGATTAGGCTGGTCATTGAGGTTTCTATCTCTGCCTCCCCAGCACTGAGACTGAAGTGCCCTCCCCTGTACCTGGCCCTCTACATGGGTTCTGGGGATTGAACACAGATCTTCATGCCTGTGTAACTCACCTGCCACACGCTTTCCTTGCCTGCTCTCTTGGCAAGCAGGGAGACAGGTGCATGTCACATCCTGATTCTTTTTAAAAATTACTTATTTGTATTTTATGTATAGCAGCGATTTGTCTGCATGTACAGAAGTGCACCCATGCATGTGATGCCTGCAGTGGCCATAGATGGCCTCAGATCCCCTGGAACTGGAGTTATGGATGTTTATTGGCCACCATGTGGATACTGGAAACTGAACCTGGGTCCTCTGCAAGAGCAGCCAGTGCTCTTAACCACCGAACCATCTCTCCGGCCCCAACATCCGAATTCTTGATGTACAGGAGACTCTCTTATCTCATTGGTTGATACTTGTGAGCACAGCATGTCAATTGGATGCAGACTCCAGAACCAGATTCCTGCGGTCAAATCCCAGCTCTACCACTCTCTCAAATCCACATCTGAACAAACTACTTAGGCTCTTCCTTTCTGTCTTTGTTTCCCAATCTATAAAATGGACATATCAAAACGGCCACACCACAAGGATTGAGTCGATACAAGAAGTAGCTCAGAGGAGAGGCTGAAAATCTTCTCACACAGAGCACCAGAGTCCGTATTTTAGGCTTTGAAGAATGTAAAGTCCTCACCACAGCTGTTCAGTTGTACTGGTAGAATTCGACAGCCACGACAAACAGTAGGTAAATGTCTAAGTGAGCCTCTGTATCAGTTACCTTTTTTTATTGCTGTGACCATATACCAGGTTAACCACAGAGCTGCTGTGTTCAATAAGCCATACCAACAACAACAAACCACAACGAAAAAGACAGCAGAGAGAGACCCTGAGCTGCAGCTGAACCTGACTTGGAACAGTTCCCAACAAATGCTAAATTCTTCCTAAAAGCTAGCCATTATTACTATTAACTGTGATTCCATTCCAGGGTAGTGCTTGGATCCTCCTCATGCTTACTGTCTGATTCTGACACCCAGAACAGATGGCAGCCATTAAAAGCCCCCATATTCACGAGCATTCCTACCAGCCCACCTACAGCACTCCACTTGTGAAAGCTGCCCCTTCCAAGATGCAGTGTGCTGCTACAACTGCCCTGCTAATTTTTGCCTTGTATTTGTTAAGTCTCTGCCTCAAGCAAGATGTAACAGGAAAGGGTGGGAGGGAAACAACAGAAAATGCTGTGTGCCTGACAAGGAACTGTTCCCTAAAACAAGATGTCCGTCTCACTTTAGGCTAGGGCAGATCTCAGTCTTCTACTTGGAGGGCTAAAGTCCCACCTAAACTTTGATTGGCAGAACAGAGGAAGTGACTGTTAATTCAATGCTCACTCTAGTGGGTTGTAGTTAAGGTGCAGTTCCTCCAGATTCTAAGGGTTGTGTATCTTATTTGATGCTGTTGCTGTGGCCTTCTAGGTTGTTGCTGTTTCCAGGAGAATTTTTCTGGAAAACACTCAGATTCCCAAAGGTTCTTGAGGATAACCTCCACCGGATTAGAGTTCCTGTACTCCCTGTATCCACCAACTTCCCAGAAATGTGGACCTAATCCTTTATCCACTCCTGAGATTTCCTGGCATTTCCTTTATCACCTGTACCTAGAAGCTAAAATATTCCCTGCATCTTAACTGACTCAACCAAAGCAGATATCACAGATAATAGGGGCCAGCCAAATGTCTCCAGCTTGTATAGACATTTTGCTTACAGGAGCTTTGATCCTCCTCTCTTCTTACATGTATTCGTTCATTTGCCCATCCATCTATTCATTAGCTCATGTCTGTATCCATCAATGTTCCCAAGCGATCATTATGCACATAGAACCAGGGATCAAGACAGAATAATATTTGCTTTCCAAGAATACTTCTTGGTCTAAATGGATAAGGTGGCATTCATGATGTATTCTCCACGTCTTTCATGAAAGAAGGTCTTGTTGCTCTAGCTTCCGGGATGTATCAATGTAGAGCTTTCCGCTGTCAGCTCCTCAAGGGATCATCTCTCAGCTGCAGAGTAGAACCTTACACAAGGGATGCCATTTTCAGAATATTTTGTACAATGAGTGATGGAGTCAGGCGTATAAAGCCTCAGCCATTCCTTCCCTTTTGGACTTTAATGATCCACACAAGGCAAACAGGCCCCTGTATCATAGCACTGTTTCTCCTCCATCTGTTCCAGGGTCTTTATAATTCCCCCATAGCTGGTCACCCAAGAGCCACTTACCCAGAATCATCCTGATAAACACCAAACTTCACCTCTGATTCTTCCTGGAAGGTAACAACAAACACAACCACTGCACTATCACTTACTAACCTTGCGTGAGTAGTGAATGGAGAAATAGACCATCCATTGGGTGCCAGGTTTTTAAGAGGAATTGAGCTGTGACAGCATATTCACTTCAGAAGATCAATGTGTCTGTCAAGGTTCTGTTGGAAAAATGGAAGCCACTCTGGATATATTAAATAAGTGGATTTTTCATAGAATTACTCTGACCTTTACACAACCATGGGAAGGCTGGGAGACTGATAGTGAGGAAGATGTTGCTTAGAAAATTCTTGAGAACAGGAATCACAGGAAAACCAGAGTTTGGGCTGCTTTGGGGACTGCCGAGTGGATATTCACCAAATGGAGGCACAGACATGCATCTGGTGATGCCTGGCACTTCTGGATCTTCTGCCTTCTGGATGTCTCACAAGTGGAATCTTAGGTTAAGCAGTAGGGAAATAGTTACCAGGATTAATGTCTTGGTGTCCAGGAAAGAGCTTGAGGGCTATGTCTCAACATGCAATACCTAGTGACCAGAGGGAGGTCAGATAGATTACTGAAGAAGTGACTTCACTGGGAAATTAGTTACGGGCTGAAGCAAAAACTCAAGCAACAGATGTTGGCAGCATTGTCACGGTCACTGTCCAGTTCCTGCTTCTTCCCTAGGATCTCAAACCTGCTCGGAGGCTGGGCAGTGAAAGTCAGCAGAAATGAGGAAGGAAGTGATAGGGCTTTGAGGACATGGCTGGCATCATTCTGCCCGGTTGGACTACAGAGGCATCTGGTCCCAGATCCCCATAGCCACTTCTCCACTGGCATCCGGGTGAAGAGGCAATGTATTAGGAACAGAGATGCCTAATCTTAAGAAACCCTGACTTAGAGGACGTCCCTCGCCATTTCAAGCAGGTGGATGTCTTTCCAAGCAAATTAACAAAAGACCGGGAAATTGAAGATATCAGAAACTTATTCTCTCACAGTTCTGAAGGCTAAAGTCTGAACTCAGGGTGTGTCTGCAGGCGTGCAGTCCCTCCAGAGGCTCCACAGAAGGACCTTCCTGGCACCTCCTAGTGCACTGAGCAGTCACATCCTCTGACATCTTCCCACCTCTGTTTCAAATCTCCCTCTTCCTTTAAATTCAAGATAATCTCATTTTGAGATCTTTAACTCACATCTGCAAAGCTCTTTTAACCAAATAAAGTCATCGGGACAAATTCCAGGAGTGATAATTTACACATAGCTTGAAAGGTGGGGACTGTGGTAAGATAGAAATTCTTTTTATTTTTCAGGGGAGAATGTGAACACAGCCTGTGAACAGCCCCCCACTACCACAAATTATGCAGTCAAGTTGCCCACGTTTGGAGAAATCGCAGGAGTCAGCACATCCGGAGTGCAGTGGATGAACCTCGCCCTGGGAAAACCACGTTCGTGATCATGGTATCTCCCTGCCAGGTAAGACAGGACAAACCAAAGATCTTGACACAGTTCTATGCACATGGAAGCTTGAATTAAATATCCATGGAACCAAAATCAGATATCTATCTGTGGACACAGAGGATTTCCCAGGGCTGCTCAGGACTTGAAGCCTGACTTAGTTCACTCAAGGCTAAGAAATGTCCAGTTCTGTTCGTACTTAGGATGGCCCCGCCTTGCCTCAAAAGTAGTTCCTAGTTCCAAAGCCTGTGCTGATGTGAAACAGCATCTGCTGCCTGCAGGCCCTCGTCTGCCAGACCTGCAGGTTGCATGGGGGTGATTTCTAGATCCTTCCCTATGCTTTTAGGATTTCAACTAAAGTTGAGGTCTTGAATACGCTAGCAGTAACTCATCTCACCATGGAAACACTGGCCTTGCTTCTAAAGAGGGCCTGCAGCTCTAGGACTGCTTCCTCTTCAGTGGGTTTCCAGCACTGCTTCCTGCTTTGACAAGTGTCCCTCCCAAAGCAAGTCCCACCCTCCCCACAACTACATTTGATCCAGTTTCACCACATTATGACTATATAACTTAAGATGAGCCCCTTTGCACCTTCCTTTTTTTCCCTTAATTGTTTGTTCATTTTAATAAATTAAAAGTGTCAGACAATAGGGGCTGGAGAGATGGCTCAGTGGTTAAGAGTGCCAACTGCTCTTGCAGAGGACCTGGGTTCGATTCCCAGCACCCGCATGGTGGCTAAGAACCTTCTTTAACTCCAGTTCCAGGGGAATCCAATGCCCTCTTCTGACCTCTGTGGCACTGCACAACATGGGTGCACCAACCTACATGCAGACAGTACACTCATACACATAAAAAATAATAAATAAAATTTTTTTTTTAATTTATAAAAAAGTGTCAGAAAATAGACAAAGTACAAAAAATAAAATCATAAACACCCACAGTTCTACCATCTAGGACACTGTGAGTGTCGTAACATAATTTGCTTTGACTTTTTATTTTTTAAAGAAAGATCACTTTATTGTTATTGTGAAAATGATACATATTCATTTTGAAGAACTCAAGAAATGCAAAGTACAAAGATTCATTTAAAAAACATCCCAGTCTCACCACCCATAAATAGCTATCATTAGCATATGGCAAACATCGTTTTAAATACCTTTTCATATACACAGAGATGCAAAGATGGATGGATGGATAATGGATGGCTACCTGAACAGAAGAATAAGAAGAAATAGTCATAATAATTTTTAAATATTGTTTGTTTTGACTTTAAAGCAAAGGAAATTAAAAGAAAATGAAAGGAAATGTAGACTTTTAAATATTTCCTCACTGGGGGATTTTTACCATAATAGTCCTTCCAGGTTAAAGATACAGACTGGGAAGAAAGCATTAAAAGTTGGGGTGATGATTCTTTTTAACTATTTAGTTGAATTTTAGACACTAGTTGATGACTCCGTGCTAGAAGGATCACATCGTTATTTTCACACTTCTTTCAATCTCCCCCTCTCTGGGTTTCAGATGTTGGTGGCACTTCTGTCATAATGCTTGTGTTTACAACCTTCGCATCCTGATCTACAGCTATAATTTCTCAGGTTGCTCACTCTTAGTTCTATATTTGTTCAGATTTACTCCAAACCATCAGTTCTTATACCATGAGCTCTACACTCATGAATCTTTTATTTTTATTCACTCCTAATTAGTTGGACTTATGATTAAGCTTTTTTGTGTGTGAGATCTCAAAAACGGTATAGTACGCAAGTACATTCATCCATGAAGACAATTACCTGTTAGCTTCGTATTCTTGAACTCTGTTTTCTTTCTTTCAAATCCTTCAGACATCATTTGTCTTCTGAGACTGAATGGTGCCTTAGAGAGGTCTAAGGCTAGCTGACTTTCTTTTTTTTCTCTCTTTGTGCAGAATGTTCTGTGTCTAGAAAACAGGCTAATTCTTTATACTAAGGTTTAATGACTTGGGATATGTCTTGCTGTCTGTCTAGCATTCTGTACCTAATATATATACATACATATATATATATATATATATATATATATAATGTGTATTAGGTATAATATATTATATATAATATATATATTCTTACTGTTTTTCTAAAATATGTAACATAAAATTTACCATCAGAACCACTTTCTTTTCTTAATTTAATTTTTATCTTATTTTTTATGTGTATGGCGTACTGTCTACATGTAGGTTGGTGCACCCATGTTATGCAATGCCGTGGAGGTCAGAAGAGGGTGTCGGATTCCCCTGGAACTGGAGTTAAAGATGGTTCTTAGCCGCCACGTGGGTGCTGGGAATCGAACCCAGGTCCTCTGCAAGAGCAGTCGGTGCTCTTAACCACTGAGCCATCTCTCCAGTGCCCCAACCATTTTCAAGTGAATGAGACTGGATCATTATTCTGACTACACTGTGCAACCTTTACTATTATCTGTGTGTGAAAAGCCTTCAGCTTCTCGAAAAATCGTGTGGTCATTAATCAGCAATTTGACACTCTCTGCTTCCCAGCCAGATGACCAGTAATCCATTTTCCATTTCTTAGTATTTTGGTATTTTGCATATTTTAAAAAATTGTCTGCATGTGCTAAGTATGCATGTGCGTATGCTGAATGTGCACACCCAGGTGTGAGCACACAGGAGCCTAAGCATGACAGTGAGATTCTCCCTTTTTCTCTGTCCACGTTACTGCCTTGAGATGGCAACTCTCACTGAATAGAAGCTTCCATTTTACCTAGGCTGAGTGGCCAGGAAACTCTCTAGATCTGCCTCTCACCCCTCTACCAATGTTGGGATTGCAGGAACGTTCAGTCATGCTTGGCTATATTCTCCTATTCCTTATAAGTTGAATGTTTCAGTTCAAATGTAATAGTTGTTGGTTAGATGTAGAAACATTGGTACTCTAGTGCATTCCTGTTGGGTAACATGCACTTGCTTGCAACACTCTTTCTTTAGTTTGCAAACTTTTCTGCTTCAGAAATGTCTATTTAGAAGCCAATTAACACAGTCCTACTCTCTTCAACCTCACTAGCTGTGTGGCTTCACAGGTGCTGTATGAAATCACACTAGCTGTGTGACCTCACACTAGATTTATGACCTCACACTAGCTATGTGATCTCATACTAGATATATGACCTCACACTAGCTAGTTATGTGACCTCATATTAGATATATGACCTCACACTTACTAGTTATATGACAAATTACATGTGGGACCTCATGCAAGTTACTTAACTATGCCTCAATTTCTTCATCTATAAATTGGAAATGTGAATCATACTGACCTCAGATTATTGCAAAAATTAAATACATGTAAATCTCTTTTAAAAGTCCTTTAATCCTAGCACTTGAGAGGCAGAGGCAGGTGGATCTCTATGAGTTCAAGGCCAGCCTGGTCTACAGAGTGAGCTCCAGGCCAGCTGGGACTAAAGGGAGACACTCTCGAAAATACAAAAAAAAGTTCTATGCATAGGGAACTCAAGAATTTGTTCTTACTGTAGTATTATCTTAATCTATATTGTGCTGTTTGAATAAATGAAATGGTCCCTGTGTATGTATAAGGAGATCATGATATCTATATGATGCAGATGCTATATATCTATATGTCAACATTAACCATAGACTAAATGATCTTCTTTCCACTTCTCCTGTCTTTAATATTTATGTATTTATTTTATTTGTATATACAAGAATGCATTTATGTGTACCACTTATGTGTAGAGGGCCGTGGAACCCACAAGAGGGCATCAGATCTTCTGAAGTTGGAGTTACAGGTGGGTGCGAGATACCATGTGAGTGACTGGAACAAAACCCAGCTCTCTCAACCGCTGGGCAGTCTTCCCGGCGACTCTCTTCCACTCTTCACTTCACCTCCCCCTTGACTACTTCTACCATGTTTCCATCTGTGTCCACATACCCACTAAGATTTTGTACTATACTCTTCCCCAGTAGCATCTATTCTGTTTTGGTTTGTTTTGGGTTTTACTGTTATGAATTGACTTGTAGTCTCTTAAATCCTGCTAATAAGCAATTTGTTTCCTCTTGTCCCCATTCATCTCACTCTCTTCATTTACTGCCTCATCCTTAAACTTGTAGTTTATCGACTTGTTCATATAAAGTTGTTTTATAGAGCAAAACAGTTGTGAATAATTTACTTCCGTTCCTTAATGTCTAGTTCTTTCTAGGTTAGAATCATTGCTGTTCCGAGGCACAGGGCCTGCTTGCCAGCTTCATCTTTCTTCCTTTCACTCCTTTTCCTGTTTTTGTTTGTAGCATGCTTTAATGCTGTCAAGGTATTTCTTCCCTTCTTCTGGCCACGTGGCTCTGCCTGGGTAGTTCTATCCTGACATTCGATTTGCTGTGATATATAGCATGAGGGAGAGGAGGTGAAACTGACTCTCTTCCCACCAGAACAGGGAATAGTCTGCTTTCTCCTTGAAGATGAAGTTTGAAGATTGAGTATTCTTTTTTCTGCCTGATTTCCAAGACCTAATGGAATTGTGAGACCGAGGGAGAGCACGCAGCCAAGGTAACATTTTGTGTCTGTTAGAATAGTGGGTATTCCTTCTTCCTAGACTTTGTGAAATATCAGCTCTTGGGCTTCACTGTACCTATTGTTAGGAATTTTTCTTCCTATGAGTAAATATGATCTACTTTTATATATTTTACATAATCTAGCACACATTCTTAAGAGTTTCGCTCCATTAGAGAACATTAACTATTTGTCTACATATTTTAACTTCACTTTTCTTTTCTTTTTTTTGTGTGTTTCCGTATTCATCTGTGAGTTTTTAATTTATTTTTCATTTTTTAACAATAAGTAATAATTTATAAGTATAAGCATCCTTCATGTAAAACCAATTTGCAAGCAGTTGTGCCCAAACCCACACAGTCCAAGGGTCACACCATCCAGCTGGGGGGCTTGTATGTTCAAACAAGTGGATCAAATAAGTGTCCAGTCTATATTGCTGTAGTTTCACCATTCACCCCAATCACAGCCCTTACATTCTACCATGCCCCCTCTTCTGCAGATTGTTCCCTAGGCTTAGAAAAGGGGCACAGGTGGATGAGAAGCAAAACAGTCTCCTTTCTCTGGAGCTGTCGTTTTGGACTCTGGTCAATTCTGGCTGTTTCCTTTCATGCGCTGACAGTTTGTCCAGGAATAACCTTTCAATCCTACTAATGAAGCACAGGCAATTAGATATATAGGTATTTAAACAGTACTAATTGTTATGGTAGGTTATTTGGTATAGACACAGATGTTTGGATGGTATGTTAATCCATGAATTACATTTTTTTCTGTAAAATATGACAGCGTCTTACTGTGCCTTATAACATCTCCTAACTGCTAGAGGATGTAAGCTTGTGGCATCAGCCGTGAGTTATTCCTCCAAGGAGAGAGCTACTAGCCAATTAGATTTGAGAAGAAGCCTTTACCTTTTGTGGGGCTTGGATCTCCTGGCCAACATCTCCTTGGTAGAATAATCCATTGATTAGATGCGTCAACCTTTCAGTTGACCCGTCTGAGCAATCAGCACCAGCTACACCTCACCTGCCTGGAAATACTGTGCAGCAGAGGCAGCCATATGCCTGTATATCCCAAATCTAATTGGCTATTGGCTCTCTCCTTGGAGGAATAACCCATGGCTGATGCCACAAGCTTACATCCGCTATAGGTTAAGAGATGTTATAAACCACAGTAAGACCCTGTCATATTTAACAGGAAAAAAAATATAATTTATGGATTAACATACCATCCAAACATATGTGTCTATACCAAAGTAACCTACCATAACTATTAGTGCTGTTTAAATACCTATATATCTAATTGCCTGTGCTTCATTAGTAGGACTGAAAGGTTATTCCTGGACAAACTGTCAGCTCATGAAAGGAAACAGCCAGAATTGACCAGAGTCCAAGACAACAGGTCCAGAGAAAGTAGACTGCTTTGCTTCTCATCCACCTGTGCCCCTTTTCTAAGCCTAGGGAACAATCTGCAGAAGAGGGGGCATGGTAGAATGTAAGGGCTGTGATTGGGGTGAATGGTGAAACTACAGCAATATAGTCTG
>VZQC01000028.1:1818481-1853358 GCA_009823505.1 Rhizomys pruinosus
TATGTGACTTGTTTTTCTTTTGTAGCTTTCAGAATTTTGTCTTTGTTTTGGGCGTCTAGCATTTTAACTATGATATGGCATGGGGAGTTTCTCTTCTGGTCTCATCTATTTGGAGTCTTTTGTGCTTCTTGTATTTGTATGGGTTTGTCTATTTTTAGTTTGGGGAAATTTTCATCTATTATTCTGTTGAAGATCTGATCAATACTATTGTCTTGAGATTCTTCTCCTTCCTCTATTTCTATGATGCAGAGGTTTGATCTTTTCATAGTGTCCCATATTTCCTGGTTGTTCCACTTTTGTGTATTTTTAAATTTTTCATATTCTTTATTTGAGCTTTTCAGTTGCTCTGTGTTATCTTCCAGATCTGATATTCTTTGTTCTGCTTCCTCCATTCTACTTCTGAGGCTTTTTCCCTTTCCTGTCTTCTTGATTGGATGAGTGTTCTATTTCCTTTTTCATTTCATCCTATGTTTAGTATGTCCATTTCCTTTTTGAGCTTCTCAGTCTCTTCTTGGTGCTCCTTATTTCATTGGTTGGCTTCCTTTTTCAGTGTTTCTACTTCCTTTCGGATTTTGTTTTTTTCTCCTTCTTGTTCTTTCTGGAGTTTGTCATTCTGTTCCTTTAGTTCTTTCCAAAGTTTGTCATTGCATCCTTCTAGGTCCTTTTTGAGTTTTTCATTCTCTCTCCTTCGTTCTCTGGCTTCTTCTTTGTTTTCTTTAATTTCTCTGCATAGGTCTGCAATTATTCCTCTAAGATCTGTTCCTTGGGTCACCTCCAGGGGGATCCCATTGTAGCTATCCGCTACAGGGATGGGAGACCTTGGTGCAGAGTTATCCTGCACCTTTCCCATGTTATCCCTTCGCCATGTCCCAGGCATGGGGGTTTACTTTTTTTTCCCCCTGCATCCAGATGCTAATCACAAATGTCTTTTCACTATGTTGAAGGCTTGTTTTGTTTGCCTCCTTCCAATGCTTTTTTTTTTCCCCTCCTTGTTTATGGAGTGCTGACTTGTCTAGGTTTCAGGCTTTCAATTTTGTTTATATATTGGATATTGGAAGTCTAAGCCACTCTTCCCTTCCTGTTCTGAGGGTTCTCCAAAAAAATCCTCTTGGATACTCTCTCCTCAATTGGGGGGTGGTGGTAAATATTACTGACTTAGCCCATGTAGCGAGGTCCAGGCTCCTGTGCTTCAGGTGGTCTTAACAAGACCCCAGCCTGAGCCCCCTGCACACAGACTCACAAAGGAGCCAGGCTCCGCCCAGGCAGCCACACCCTACAAGGGTTTTGGGTTTGGACCCAAGCAGGCCGGTTCACGTCCCCCCTGCTATGAACCAGCAAACCAACTATCCAGCAGCCCGAGAAACAATCTACCCTAAGTTCTACCTGTCTGGAGCGAGGTCTGGGCTCCTGTGCTTCAGGTGTTCTTAGCAAGACCACAGCCTGAGCCCCCTGCACACAGACTCACAATGGTGCCTAGTGCCTGGTGCCGGCTGCAAGGGCAAAGGGCGCTTTTTTATTTTTTGAGACAGGGTTCCCCTGTAGCTCCAGCTGTCCTGGAATTCTTTATGTAGACCAGGCTGGACTTGAACTGCCAGAGATCTGCCTGCTTCTGGATCCTGAATGCTGGGATTAAAAGGCGTGCACCACCAAGCCCAGCTAGCTTCAGTTTTCTTATTTCTACTCCCCAACACCCATCCCAAGTCATTTTTTTCTTATTTTTTAAATTGGATTAGGGAAAAGATGATGTTATTCAGTCAGTTTAGTTTCCTCTAGATGCATGGATGCTAGTGATAAATTGTAGGATTTTGTTGCTGGCATGCTTCTTTTTGATATGATGGAGAGAAAAAGAGTTAGAAACCACGCCACATTACCATGTTATTTTTATTTTAAGTTTCTTTCCTTATTTTCCAGTGTTTAAAATTTGTGTTTACTTTCTTTCACTTGCTTAGATGTTATGGTGAATTTTATTTATTTATATTTTATCATAATGGTATAGGACAAGAATTCCATAGTAAAGATTCTACGAATGACCTCATCCTCAATATCTAAATCATATTTTCCATATGTAAATCAGGATAATAATCATTATAGTACTAAACTCAAAGGTTTTTTTTCTTGGAATATGAAACCTACTTAGTACCTAATCTATGTAAATTGCTTTGCAGGCTTTCATCTTTTATATGAAGAGTAAGTTTTCAATGAATGTAGTTGTGATTGAATGAGCTGTTACTCTACAGTAATGAATTTCATTATCTAATTCATGGGATTATGAAATGTTAGCACCTCATGGAACCCTAGGAACCATGGAGTCCATTCCCCTTACTGTAAGGAAGGAAATAATATACTTCATGGGAAATTTATAAATACTAGAATTCCATGGTTATAGGTTCCTGAAAGGTATGCCACTTCTAAGAAGTCATTTTGAGAATAAACCTTGTGTGTTAAGAAGAAAATAACTTATTCATTTCCTAGGAAATTGGCACTACCAATCAGAGGCCTTCTTGCTAATAAAACAAGATGGATTTATGCATGCAAACTTGTAGGTAGAATCTGGAAGGAAGGTTAAATGTTTTCCATAATTGAGAGAGAGAGAAAAAAGACAAGGGAACAGAGGAATGAGATCTAGTAAATTTCATCAAATGCCAAGTAAGGAAAAGGAAGTGCTTAAAAACAGAGTAGAGCTGGGAAGATACAGGATGATTCAGACACCCTGCTGCTCTTCCAGCGACCTGGGTCTGACCCTCAGCACCCCTGTAGGGAGGCTCACAACTACCTCTAACCCAGCTCCAGGGGATCTGCTGCCATCTTCTAGTTTCCATGGACATTTGCATGTATGTACACATACTCCTACATGCACACACAAATAACAAATATTAAAACCACTGTATTAAGAGACAAGAATGGGCAGGACAATAGATAGGTTGAACAGGCTCTTGTTGATAAACTCACATCGAGGGACATTTGGGTACACAAACTTGACTCTATTAACGTGTATTACAGAATGCATAAAACCGTACAGGATACAGATAGAGTAGGAGGTCTAAATATAATAATGTATGTATGAAATGCATAAAATTCAATAAAAATATGCATTAAGAAAAGAAAAATATATAGTTTTTTTATATTAACTTTCAGTTCTTTGCTCTGAAGTGTTCCCTTTCTCTGTCTCTCTCAAAGAATGATCAGTGAAGTCTTCACTTTATAGATAATCTTGCAAGAGGTCCTTTCGAAAGGGGAACTCCTGAATTCACTTAAGTTTAATTGGAGAACAAACAGAGGACAGCATGTTTATTTGCAGAAGCTGCAGAAATAGATCCCATTGGATTTTACTTGTAGGTCAGTTGTGTCTTCCCAAGGTAAAGGCTAGAGTGGAACAGAGGATTGCCCTGCAGGACTTAAGGCTTATCACCCTACCAGATGATTGGGTGGAGAACTTAAAGCTGAAAGGATTCATCAATGACACCAAGACAACAAGCAAAATTAAAACACAATGGGGACTGGAGAGATGGCCTAGCGGTTAAGAGCGCTGACTGCTCTTGCAGAGGACCCGGGTTCGATCCCCAGCACCCACATGGCGGCCGAGAACCGTCTGAAGCTCCAATCCAGGAGAACTCCAGTTCCAGGGGAATCCAAGAGACCTTCTTCTGACCTCCGTGGCATTGCACGACACGGGTGCACAAACTTGCATGCAGACAGTACATTCATANTCTCCATGTTTATTTTTCCTTGGCAATTTATTCATCACTGATAGACTTCTAGGTTGGTTCTGTGCTTTGGCTATTGTAAATAATATAGCAGTAAGCATGGATGTGCAAGTATCTCTGTGGTACAGCTTAGATTCCTTAGTATTTTATACCAAAGGTGTAGCTGCATGACATGATAGTTCTGTTTTCATTTTTCAGCAGCACATCTATATCAACTGTCTCCATGGCTGCACAATTTTTTCACTGATTAAGTCCCATGTTAGTAGATTCATGACTTTGCCTCCACATGCTCACTCAGCATTTGCTGCGCATATTGCTTTTTTCCATAGTAATCACACTGGCTGGAGATATAATAGAATATTCATGCAAGTTGTTTAATTGCATTTCTTTTGATGGCTAAGCATATAAACATTCTTCATGACTTATAGTTAATCTTTAGAAATGTCTATTCAATCCATTTCCCTTCCCATTTAATTGAATCTACGATGGTGTATGGTATGTGTGTTTGTTGTTTGTGTGTGTGTGTGTGTGTGTGTGGTGTGTGTGAGTTTTATCTATTTTGAAGTTGAGCTTCTTATAGATTCTAGGTATTAATGCCGCTGTCAGATGTGTGGCTGGCAATGATCTCCTCTCATTCTGTAGTCTTTCTCTTTGCTCTTCTGAAAGTTTTCTTTGCTGTGCAGAAGGGAATTTTTAATTTTATCCAGTTCAGTTTGTCAATTCTTGAAATTATTTCCCGATCCACTGGAATCATTTTCACAAAGTCCTTGACTATGCCTATGCCTTGAAGTATTTACTCTGATTTCCTTACAGTTTCAGTGTTTCAGGTCTTAAAATAGGTCTTTGATCCAATTTGAAATTGGTGTTTTTTTATTGTTTTTTTTATTAATTTTTATTAATTTTTGTTATGTTTAGTGTACTGTCCCTGCATGTAGTTTGTGGCACCCGTGTCGTGAATGCTGCGGCGGTCAGAAGAAGGGTTTGGATCTCCCTGGAACTGGAGTTCCCCTGGAATTGGAGTTACAGCGGTTCTGAGCCGCCATGTGGGTGCGGGATCGAACCCAGGTCCTCGCAAGAGCAGTCCGATGCTCTTCACTGCTAGGCCATCTCTCCCGCCATTGAAATTGGTGTTTTATAGGCTGAGAGGAGGGTCTAATTTATTCCTTTACATGTGGATCAGTTTTTTTTTTTTAAGCATCAGTTGTTTTAAAGGTTGCTTTTTTGTCCAATGTATATTTTCACATCTTTGTCAAAATCAGAGTGACTATCGTCTGTTTCTCAGCCTTCTATTATATTCCACTGATCTACATTTCGTGTTTTTTTTTTTTTTTTGTTTTTTTTTTATGTCCAGGGCCACTCTGTTTCTGTTATTATGGCTCTGTAGTACACTTTGTGGTTAAGCGTTGTGGTATTCCTAGTGTTTCTCTTTCTGCTTAGGGTTGTTTTAGAATCGTTTGTGTTCTAGTGCTGTGAAAAAACCCATCAAACCATTGTTGGTTTTTGGATGTGATTTCATTGACTTTCTGGATCACTTTAGATAGTATAACAATATTCCAGTAATGAATTCTGTCTACTGACAAATGGGCCATGGAGGGCGTCTTTCTATCACCCAGGTGTCTTTTCGTTTCTTCAGTGTTCAAAGTTCTCATGTAGAACTTTTTTTTTACCTCCTTGATTAGTTTTGTTCCTTTTTTTTTTTTTTTGAAAGGGTGCTCTCCGAGCCTGGGCCTTGAAGACCTTTGGTAGACCAACCGGATTCTTTTCACATGGAACCTATCTGCAATATGCTTCCTACGTGCTAGAATAAAAGGCACGGGAAACACCACAGTCAAGCTTCCTTGGCATTTTTTTTTAATTAGTTTTTATTGATGCTTTGTGCTAATTCATACATCATTTTTCCCAATTCAGTTCGCGCTATTATCCCTTTCCCCCTCCCCCGCCCTCCACCCTCAGTCCCAGATCCCGTTGCATTCTGCATAACTGTCCCTGCATCTTTCTCTCAGTTTTTTTTTCTCATTTTAGCTATAAGTGATAATCCATGAGTACAAAGCATCCTTCATTTGCAAAACCCTATCGCAGGCTGTGTGCCCAACACCTAACAGCCCCACCCACCAGTGGGGGGTGACAGGGTTGTTTGTTCAATCAAGTTGATCAAATGAGTGTCCAAAATACATTTGCTGTAGTTTCACCTCATTCACTATGTGTGCCGTGGCTGGTGTTTGTGTATGTTGTGTGATTGCTTTACTGGGCGGAGGTCAGTGCAGTGCGGGAGAGATTTCGGGTGGACGTTTGACTTACCATGATCTACTACATCTTCACGTCCCTCGTCTTCCAGCCGAGGTTTTGTCCTCAGGCTTGTAGAACCAAGGGGTCATCGAGGTGGTGCAGCGGAGGTCAAAGAGGACAGAGAGTAGCATTCCTACTCTCTCTTGGAGCTGTTTGTCTTTGGACTCTGTCAATTCTGGCTGTTTCCTTTCATGGCTGACAGTTTGTCCAGATAACCTTTCGATCCTACTAATGAAGAACAAGCAATTAGATATATAGGTATTTAAGCACGCACTAATAGTTATGGTAGGATACTTTAGCATAGACACATGTTTGGATATGTTAATCCATGAATTACAATTTCCCCCCTGTTAAATATGACAGGGTCTTACTGTGGCTCTACAACATCTCCTAACCTGTAGAGGATGTAAGCTTGTGGCATTAGCCATGGGTTATTTCTCCAAGGGGAGAGCCAATAGCCAATTAGATTTGGGATATACAGGCACATGAAACTTACTTCTAGGTGCCACAAAGGTTTCTGATATGAGAGACTTCCTTGCCTTCCCACCCATAGAACAAGGAGAAATATGCAATGATGAGGTCGCTCCCCAACTGTAAATTGGAGACACTATTATAGAGGTAATCTTTTAATAAACCGGTAAAACTTGCTTTCTTTAATTGACTACTAGACATGGGAAACTGTGGAAGGGATTACTCTCTGTTCAGAACCAAATATAATACTAAAGTCCTGAGCTATGCACTCAGGCAATATATTAATCAGGAGAGTCTGACATCAGCAAGTGGATTGTTCTACAGTCCAGGTGGATGTTGGCCAGGGATCCAAGGCCCCACAAAAGGTAAGGGCTCCTTGCCTCTAAGTTGGATACCCTACAGGAGGAGAGGCAATAAGACCCTGCTGCCCGAGACCTGACGTTAACATGGGAGGGATGTATTGAGACCCACACATGCAAGTGTACAGTATGGCCTCTGGAATGCCAGAGAGTGTTACCAAAGGCACTAAACCAATAAAGCAAATATGGGTCTCCCTGAGTCAAGCAAGACTCCTTGGCATTTTTAAAGCTGCTGTGAATGGGATTTTATTTCCCTGATTTCATTCTTGACAAGTTTTTTTTTTTTTAGATGGGGTCTCTCTAAGTAGCCCTGATTGGCCCGGAACTTGCAATGTAAACCAGGAAAGCCTAAACTCATAGAAATCCACTGCATCTGCCTCCTGGGTGCTGGGATTAAAGATGTGTGCTACAGTATCCAGATGACAGGTTCTTTCAATATACATAAGAGCTACTGATTTTCATCTATGGATTTTGTATCTGTTTACTTTGCTCGTGTTTTGGGGTATGAGAATTTTCTGTTGGAGTTTTTACAATCTTCTAAGAATAGGATCATGTGGTCTCCAAAAAGAGGATGATTTCTTTCTTTTTCTATTTCTATCTTTGCTATTTACTTCTTTGTTTTTATTTATCTAGTTAAGACATGGATCACTGTATTGAATAAAAACTGGACACAGTAACATATAGTCTTTCTTGGAAGAGAATTTTTCTCAGTCAAGTATAATATCAGTTGCTGATGTGTTGTGTATTTTTTGCATGTTGTCTTCATGGCATTGGTGAATGTTTCTCCATCCCTGCTTGCTTCATGGCTTTTACCATGACTGTGTGTTGAACTTTGTAAAAAGCTTTTTCTTCATGTATTGAGCTAACCATGTGCTTTCTGTTAAACCTATTTATGTGCTATGTTAAGTTTATTGATTAGTAAGAGCTCTCCTTGTATCCCTGGAATGAACCAACTTAGTTGTGGTATATTGATATTCTTACTGTGTTTATGAATTTGTTTTGCCAGTATTTTGTTGAGATTGTCTATGTTCATCAAGATATGGTGTTAGTTTTCTTTTTTGTTATATCATCTATTTTTTTGTATCAAGCTAATATTGGCTTCAAGAATTATTGTGTTACTGTTCCATCTCTGTTTAATGTATGGAATGAAATAATTTGAGAGACATTGCTGTCAGCTTTCATTTTAATGTTGGGTAAAATCTGGTAATCTCTCTATTCTCAGACAGTTTATGACTGCTTTAGTCTCATTGATTATTATGGATCTGTTTCAATTGTTTGTGACATTTGAATATTATTTTTTTTTGGTCTTTTGAAAACAGGGTCTCCCTGTAGCCCCAGCTATCCTGGAACTTGCTCTGTAGATCAGCTGGCCTTAACTCACAAGATCCGCCTTCCTCTGCCTCCCAAGTGCTAGGATAAAGGTGTGCGCCACCACGCCCGACATCTGATATTATTTTATAGGTCATATGTACCTAGAATTTATTAATTTCATCTAGGTTTCCATTTTCTTCGCTATATAAGTTTGAATATAAGTTTTCTGGCATCTGCTGTAATGTCTTCTTATTCCACTTTTTATTTATGAAAATTTTTTTTCTTTTTTGATTAGTTTGGCCAAGGGTTTGCCAATCTTATTTCTCAAAGAAACACTCTTTTTCATAATTGCCTGCATGTATGTAAGTGCACTGGTGGTGCACAGTGCCCACGGAGGTCAGGAAGGGTGTCAGATTGCCTGGAATTGGAGCTATGAATGTTGTCAGGCACCATGTGGGTGCTTGGACCCAAACCCAGGTCCTCTGCAGGAGTGGCCAGTGCTCTAACTGCTGAGCCATTTCTTCAGTCCCAGAACACTTTTTGTTTCATTGATTCTATTGTTCTTTTAGTATGCATTTCTATTAATTGTCTGGTTCTGGTCTTTATTATTTCTTTTCACCTACTGCTTGGGGTTTGGTTTATTTCTGTTTCTCTAAGACCTTGAGGTCCATAATTAAGTTATTTGTTTGAACTTTCTCTGATTACTTTAATATAAGTCCTTATAACTATTAACACTTCTCTTATAATTCCCTTTGCTATTTCCCCAAAGTTCTGCTAAGTTATGTTTGGATTTTTATTTGATTCTGGGATTTAAAATTTTCTTCTCTAGATTTCTTCACTGACATACTGATCAGTCAAGGAGTATGCTGTCAAAAGAGCATATGAGGTTGGGTAGGTCTACGATGAGGGGGATGGATCTAGAGAGGAGTGTATGGGGAGGAGATAGGGGATGAGTATAATCAAAATACATCACATGACATGTCTTGAAGTCAATTAACAAATATTATTTTAATTTTATTTTATTATTTATTTTTTGTCTTTTTGAGACGGTCTTCCTTTAGTCCCGTGTCTGGGAGCTTGCTCTGTAGACCAGGGCTGTCTTGATACTACAGGATGGCCTGCCTTTGTCTCCAAGTGCTAGGATTAAGGTGTGCGCCACCACGCCCAGCAACAAAATATATATTTTAAAAAAGTGTTGCTTTTTTTTTTTTTTTGCACCCGTGTCAGTGGCCACGGAGGTCAGAAGAGGTCTTGATTTCCCATGGAACTGGGGTTACAATGGTTGTTAGGCACCATGTGTGTGCTGGGAACTGAACCTGGGCCCTCTGCAAGCACAGTCAATGCTCTCTAACCATGGAGCCATCCTCTCCAGCCACACTAGAGGTATTTTCTACATCTTCAGTTTTCAATCTCAGATCTTTCTACTCCGTGGATTCTTAGGCTTGATGTGATGTGTCTACCATGTCCCAGAGTCCTTGGGTGCTGTGGTCTTTGTCATCTATTTATTTTCTCTATTGATGCCTGAATGCAGTATTTCTTCAATCTTGTTCGCTATCCCTGCCATTTTTTAATTCTGTTTACTTTATTGATGATAATTTACCTATGTTTTTATTTGATTCATTGATTTTTCACTTCCAACATTATAATTTTTTTTCAAAATCTGATTTCTTGTTGAATTATCATCCATGGGGCTGACTTTCTTATCAATTTTGTTGACTTCTATCCACATTGCTGACTGTCTTCATTTCATTTCCTGTTGCTCGTAATTAAATTAACCAGACAAAAACATTTCCAGGAGATGGGGTTCATATGGCTCACAATGGTAGGTTCTGGTCCACCATTATGGGGAAACCAAAGCCAAGGGTCCTTGAAACAGTGAGCCCCATTACATGCAGAACCAGGAACGGAGGACAGCTCAGCTCACTTTCTCTACTATCATCAGTAATCCAGGTTGCCCTTCTGGGCAATGATGCCATCCATCAGTCGGCAGGTGAGTTGACCCACTAAGAAGATACATTTTCGGGGCTGGAAGAGATGGCCTTAGCGGTTAAGAGCACCAACCTTCTTGCAGAGGACCCAGGTTCGATCCCCAGCACCCACATGGCGGCTGAGAACCGTCTGAAACTCCATTCCATGGAGCTCCAGTTCCAGGGAATCCGACACCCTCTCTCTGACCTCCGCGGCATGCACGACACGGGTGCACAGACTTGCATGCAGACAGTACTTCATACATAAATAAAAAATTTAAAAAAAATAAAAAAAAGATAATTCCTCCACAGATATGCACATAGACCAACCTAATTGAGACAATCCTTCATTGGGAGTCTCTTCCTGAGGTGACCTAGTTTGTGTGAAGTTGATAATTAAAACTAACTAGTTCCTTTCTCTGTCTGTGTCAGTGATGATCTATTCTGTTGCCTTTAAAGTCAAGTTCTGAATTCCTTTACTTGCTTCCTTCGCCTGCTTATTTGTATCTTGGTTAAAGTCCTAGATCAATTTTGCATGCAAAGTTTTGAATTATTTACCCTGCATGCTTTCCATTCAGTATATTTGCATTCAGTAACTGAGCTGAGTGGTTATGAATCTTTGGAGGAGTCATGTCGTTTTGATTTTTTTTTCATGTTTCTTGTGTTTTTGTGTTTGTGAAACATGTTTCTGTGTTCTGGAAGCTTAGATACCTCTTCTGGTTTTATTCAAGCAACTTTTCGGCCTGCAGCCTACCCTTGAGGACTCAATCCCCAGAAATATCCAGGAAGAAGAAAACATACTGCTATAATCGTAACAACATCAACCTGAACGTGATATAGAAACACACTTAAAACTGATTACAACTCCCTGACACACCTCCGATGGCCATAGACATGAAAATGGCGAACAATGTAGTGCATGCTATGAAGTTAAAAATCTTATTTGGGTATGCCGGGCGTGGTGGAGCACGCCTTTAATCCTAGCACTCCGGGAGGCAGAGGCAGGCGGCCATCTTTGTGAGTTCAAGGCCCCCTGGTCTACAGAGTGAGTTCCAGGACAGCCTGAGGCCAGGGAGACCTTGTCTCAAAAAGACAAAAAAAAAAAAAATTATTTGTGGTAAAATTAGGAATATTAAATGAAAATGATGAAGTGGTGAGTGGGAAAGGAGACAATATAGAGAATCAGGGTAGGCTAAAAGGAAAACGAAAAATGGAGAAGACTGTTCTGAAGAGGAAGAGGATAAAAAGCATTGTTCGGGCTGGAGAGATGGCTCGTGGTTCTAGCAGCACCAACTGCTCTTGCAGAGGAACCTGAGTTTGATTCCCAGCACCCACATGGCAGCTAAGAACTGTCTTTAACTCCAGTTCCAGGGAGAATCCAGCACCCTCTTCTGACTCCACAGCATTGCGTGACACGGGTGCAACAACCTACATGGAGACAGTACATCATACACATAAAAAAATGTTCAATTGAACAAAGAAAATTAGAGTTAAACATTGAAGAAAAAGTTCCTATTGCCCAAGACCTTTCTGTCCTCATTCTTTTCTGAGCTTAATATTTTTTAAAATGCAGTTGTTCGCTGGTGAGATAGCTCAGTGGTAATAATGTTTTCTGTGAAAGCATAAGGCCCTGTGTTCAGATTCTAGCTGCTATGTGAAAAACTCAAGCGTGGCCATGTACTTGTGGAGCTCCAGGGCAGTGGAGGGCAGAGACGGGCGGGTCCCCAGGCTTGCTCGAAAGTTTAGCTCCAGGCTCAGTGAGAGAACCCACTTCAAACAAATGAGGTGGAGCGTGACAAGACAGGACACTGTATGACCTCCTCAGGTCTCTGCACATGTGCAAATAGGACACATACACCTGCACACATGTGTGCATATATAACACCTACATATACAAAATAAAGTTTTAAAAATAGTGCCAATAATTAGGTTACATGATGAGCTAAGTGTGATTATTTGACTCTTAAGTTTGCACACCCACCCCCTTTCTTGATGCTGTGTAGTCCAATTTGACCTTGCAATCCTTCTGCCTCTATCTCTAGGAGATTACAGGCCTACACCGCCACCACACCTTTGCATTTGTGTGTGCATTTTAATTTGATCTTAATATCAGGTTATGGAAATTTACTAAAACTTTTGGGAAAGCAACTTAGTTTTGGAGTTGGCCAAAAAATTCTTTTCTTTGCGGGGCTGACGCAAATGGCATGAGGAATGTTGCCAAGTTCTCTTCTCCGTGCTCATCTCTGATTCCCGTCATCGTTTTTCCTTGTGTTTTTTTTTAATTTATTTAATTTATTTTATTTTTTTATTAATTTTTTTATTTCCCATATGTGTATGAATGGGGGGGAGGGAAAGGGAAATAAGCCTGAACTGAATTGGAAAAATGTATGAAATGCACAAAGCATCAATAAAAACTAATTAAAAAAAAATGCCAAGGAGCTGACTGTGGTGTTCCGTGCCTTTTATTCTAGCACGTAGGAAGCATATGCAGATAGGTCCATGTGAAACAGAAGCCGGTTTGGTCTACAAAGGGTCTTCCAGGCCAGCTGGGACTACGGAGAGACCCTGTTTCAAAAAAAGGAACAAAACTAATCAAGGAGGTAAAAAAAAAGTTCTACATTGAGAACTTTGAACACTGAAGAAACTGAAGACACTGGGTGATAGAAAGACGCCCTCATGGCCATTTGTCAGTAGCAGAATTCATACTGTGAATATTGTTATACTATCTAAAGTGATCCAGAAAGTCAATGAAATCACATCCAAAAACCAACAATGGTTTGATGGGTTTTTTCACAGCACTAGAACACAAACGATTCTAAAACAACCCTAAGCAGAAAGAGAAACACTAGGAATACCACAACGCTTAACCACAAAGTGTACTACAGAGCCATAATAACAGAAACAGAGTGGCCCTGGCATAAAAAAAAAACAAAAACAAAAAAAAAAAACAGAAATGTAGATCAGTGGAATATAATAGAAGGCTGAGAAACAGACTATAGTCACCTGATTTTTGACAAAGATGTGAAAATATACATTGGACAAAAAAGCAACCTTTAAAACAACTGATGCTAAAAAAAAAAAACTGATGTCCACATGTAAAGGAATAATATTAGACCCTCCTCTCATCCTATAAAAACACCAATTCAATGGGCTGGAGAGATGGCCTAGCAGTTAAGAGCATCGACTGCTCTTGCAGAGGACCTGGGTTCGATCCCCAGCACCCACATGGCGGCTCAGAACCGTCTGTAACTCCAATTCCAGGAGAACTCCAGTTCCAGGGGAATCCAAAACCCTCTTCTGACCTCCGCAGCATTTCACGACACGGGTGCACAAACCTACATGCAGACAGTACACTCATACACATACAAAAATAAATAAAATTAATAAAAAAATAAAATAAATTAAATAAATTAAAAAAAAAACACAATGGAAAAACGATGACGGGAATCAGAGATGAGCACGGAGAAGAGAACTTGGCAACATTCCTCATGCCATTTGCGTCAGCCCCGCAAAGAAAAGAATTTTTTGGCCAACTCCAAAACTAAGTTGCTTTCCCAAAAGTTTTAGTAAATTTCCATAACCTGATATTAAGATCAAATTAAAATGCACACACAAATGCAAAGGTGTGGTGGCGGTGTAGGCCTGTAATCTCCTGAGAGATAGAGGCAGAAGGATTGCAAGGTCAAATTGGACTACACAGCATCAAGAAAGGGGGTGGGTGTGCAAACTTAAGAGTCAAATAATCACACTTAGCTCATCATGTAACCTAATTATTGGCACTATTTTTAAAACTTTATTTTGTATATGTAGGTGTATGGTATATGCACACATGTGTGCAGGTGTATGTGTCTATTTGCACATGTGCAGAGACCTGAGGAGGTCATACAGTGTCCTGTCTTGTCACTCTCCACCTCATTTGTTTGAAGTGGGTTCTCTCACTGAGCCTGGAGCTAAACTTTCGAGCAAGCCTGGGGACCCGCCCGTCTCTGCCCTCCACTGCCCTGGAGCTCCACAAGTACATGGCCACGCTTGAGTTTTTCACATAGCAGCTAGAATCTGAACACAGGGCCTTATGCTTTCACAGAAAACATTATTACCACTGAGCTATCTCACCAGCGAACAACTGCATTTTTAAAAAATATTAAGCTCAGAAAAGAATGAGGACAGAAAGGGTCTTGGGCAATAGGACTTTTTCTTTCAATGTTATCTAATTTTCTTTGTTCAATGAACATTTTTTTATGTGTATGAATGTACTGTCTCCATGTAGGTTTGTGCACCCGTGTCACGCAATGCTGCGGAGGTCAGAAGAGGGTGCTGGATTCCCCTGGAACTGGAGTTAAAGACAGTTCTTAGCTGCCATGTGGGTGCTGGGAATCAAACTCAGGTCCTCTGCAAGAGCAGTTGGTGCTCTAAACCACTGAGCCATCTCTCCAGCCCGAACAATTCTTTTTATCCTCTTCCTCTTCAGAACAGTCTTCTCCATTTTTCGTTTTCCTTTTAGCCTACCCTGATTCTCTATATTGTCTCCTTTCCCACTCACCACTTCATCATTTTCATTTATATTCCTATATTTACCCAAATAATTTTTTTTTTTTTTGTCTTTTTGAGACAAGGTCTCCCTGGAGCCTCAGGCTGTCCTGGAACTCACTCTGTAGACCAGGCTGGCCTTGAACTCACAAAGATCCGCCTGCCTCTGCCTCCCGAGTGCTAGGATTAAAGGCGTGCGCCACCACGCCCGGCATACCCAAATAATTTTTAACTTCATAGCATGCACTACATTGTTCGCCATTTTCATGTCTATGGCCATCGGAGGTGTGTCAGGGAGTTGTAATCAGTTTTAAGTGTGTTTCTATATCACGTTCAGGTTGATGTTGTTACGATTATAGCAGTATGTTTTCTTCTTCCTGGATATTTCTGGGGATTGAGTCCTCAAGGGTAGGCTGCAGGCCGAAAAGTTGCTTGAATAAAACCAGAAGAGGTATCTAAGCTTCCAGAACACAGAAACATGTTTCACAACACAAAAACACAAGAAACATGAAAAAAAAAATCAAAACGACATGACTCCTCCAAAGATTCATAACCACTCAGCTCAGTTACTGAATGCAAATATACTGAATGGAAAGCATGCAGGGTAAATAATTCAAAACTTTGCATGCAAAATTGATCTAGGACTTTAACCAAGATACAAATAAGCAGGCGAAGGAAGCAAGTAAAGGAATTCAGAACTTGACTTTAAAGGCAACAGAATAGATCATCACTGACACAGACAGAGAAAGGAACTAGTTAGTTTTAATTATCAACTTCACACAAACTAGAATCACCCAGGAAGAGACTCCCAATGAAGGATTGTCTCAATTAGGTTGGTCTATGTGCATATCTGTGGAGAATTATCTTTTTTTTATTTTTTTAAATTTTATTTATTTATGTATGAATGTACTGTCTGCATGCAAGTCTGTGCACCCGTGTCGTGCAATGCCGCGGAGGTCAGAAGAGGGTGTCGGATTCCCCTGGAACTGGAGTTCTCCTGGAATTGGAGTTTCAGACGGTTCTCAGCCGCCATGTGGGTGCTGGGGATCGAACCTGGGTCCTCTGTAAGAGAGGTTGGTGCTCTTAACCGCTAGGCCATCTCTCCAGCCCCGAAAATTATCTTCTTAGTGGGTCAACTCACCTGCCGACTATGGATGGCATCATTGCCCAGGAAGGGCAACCTGGATTACTGATGAGTAGAGAAAGTGAGCTGAGCTGTCCTCCGTTCCTGGTTCTGCATGTAATGGGGCTCACTGTTTCAAGGACCCTTGGCTTTGGTTTCCCCATAATGGTGGACCAGAACCTACCATTGTGAGCCATATGAACCCCATCTCCTGGAAATTGTTTTTGTCATGGTATTTAATTACAGCAACAGGAAATGAAATGAAGACAGTCAGCAATGTGGATAGAAGTCAACAAAATTGATAAGAAAGTCAGCCCCATGGATGATAATTCAACAAAGAAATCAAGATTTTGAAAAAAAATATAATGTTGGAAGTGAAAAATCAATGAATCAAATAAAACATAGTAGAAATTATCATCAATAAAGTAAACAGAATTAAAAAAATGGCAGGGATAGCGAACAAGATTGAAGAAATACTGCATTCAGGCATCAATAGAGAAAATAAATAGATGACAAAGACCACAGCACCCAAGGACTCTGGGACATGGTAGACACATCACATCAAGCCTAAGAATCCACGGAGTAGAAAGATCTGAGATTGAAAACTGAAGATGTAGAAAATACCTCTAGTGTGGCTGGAGAGATGGCTCCATGGTTAAGAGCATTGACTGTGCTTGCAGAGGGCCCAGGTTCAGTTCCCAGCACACACATGGTGCCTAACAACCATTGTAACCCCAGTTCCAGGGGATTCAACACCCTCTTCTGACCTCCGTGGCCACTGACATGGGTGCACTTACATACATGCAGGCAGTACACTCTTTTTTAAAATAATATTTTGTTGCTGGGCGTGGTGGCGCACACCTTTAATCCTAGCTCTTGGGAGGCAGAGACAGGCAGATCCAGCCTGGTCTACAGAGCAAGCTCCAGGCCAGCTGGGACTAAAGGAAGACCTTGTCTCAAAAAGACAAAAAATAAATAAAATAAAATAAAATAAAATAATATTTGTTAATACTTCAAGACATTCCTATGATGTATTTTGATTATACTCATTATCTCCTCCCCCAACCTCTCCTAGATCAACCCCCTCATCTAGACCTACCCAACCTCATATGCTCTTTTGAACAGCATACTCTTGACTGATCAGTATGTCAGTGAAGAAATCAGAGAAGAAAAATTTTAAATCCCAGAATCAAATAAAAATCCAAACATAACTTAGCAGAACTTTGGGGAAATAGCAAAGGGAATTATAAGAGAAGTGTTAATAGTTATAAGGACTTATATTAAAGTAATCAGAGAAAGTTCAAACAAATAACTTAATTATGGACCTCAAGGTCTTAGAGAAACAGAAATAAACCAAACCCCAAAGCAGTAGGTGAAAAGAAATAATAAAGACCAGAGCAGTAATTAATAGAAATGCATACTAAAAGAACAATAGAATCAATGAAACAAAAAGTTGTTCTGGGGCTGAAGAAATGGCTCAGCAGTTAAGAGCACTGGCCACTCCTGCAGAGGACCTGGGTTTGGGTCCAAGCACCCACATGGTGCCTGACAACATTCATAGCTCCAATTCCAGGCAATCTGACACCCCCTTCTGACCTCCGTGGGCACTGCACCACACAGGTGCACTTACATACATGCAGGCAATATAAAAAAGAGTGTTTCTTTGAGAAAATAAGATTGGCAAACCCTTGGCCAAACTAATCAAAAAAAGAAAAAAAATTTTCATAAATAAAAAGTGGAATAAGAAGACATTACAGCAGATGCCAGAAAACTTATATTCAAACTTATATAGCGAAGAAAATGGAAACCTAGATGAAATTAATAAATTCCTAGGTACATATGACCTATAAAATTAATTCAAGATGCCGGGCGTGGTGGCGCACACCTTTAATCCTAGCACTTGGGAGGCAGAGGCAGGCGGATCTTTGTGAGTTCAAGGCCAGCCTGATCTACAGAGCAAGTTCCAGGATAGCTGGGGCTACAGGGAGACCCTGTTTCAAAAAGACCAAAAAAAAATTAATTCAAGATGTCACAAACAATTGAAACAGATCCATAATAATCAATGAGACTAAAGCAGTCATAAACTGTCTGAGAATAGAGAGATTACCAGATTTTACCCAACATTAAAATGAAAGCTGACAGCAATGTCTCTCAAATTATTTCATTCCATACATTAAACAGAGATGGAACAGTAACACAATAATTCTATGAAGCCAATATTAGCTTGATACAAAAAAATAGATGATATAACAAAAAAGAAAACTACAAACTACCTTCTCTGATGAACATAGACAATCTCAACAAAATACTGGCAAAACAAATTCATAAACACATTAAGAATATCATATACCACAACTAAGTTGGTTCATTCCAGGGATACAAGGAGAGCTCTACAAATCAATAAACTTAACATAGCACATAAATAGGTTTAACAGAAAGCACATGGTTAGCTCAATACATGAAGAAAAAGCTTTTTACAAAGTTCAACACACAGTCATGGTAAAAGCCATGAAGCAAGCAGGGATGGAGAAACATTCACCAATGCCATGAAGACAACATGCAAAAATACACAACACATCAGCAACTGATATTATACTTGACTGAGAAAAAATTCTCTTCCAAGAAAGACTATATTTACTGTGTCCAGTTTTATTCAATACAGTGATCCATGTCTTAACTAGATAAATAAAACAAAAGAAGTAAATAGCAAAGATAGAAATAGAAAAAGAAAGAAAATCATCCCTCTTTGGAGACCACATGATCCTATTCTTAGAAGATTGTAAAAACTCCAACAGAAAATTCTCATACCCCAAAACACGAGCAAAGTAAACAGATACAAAATCCATAGATGAAAATCAGTAGCTCTTATGTATATTGAAAGAACCTGTCATCTGGATACTGTAGCACACATCTTTAATCCCAGCACCCAGGAGGCAGATGCAGGTGGATTTCTATGAGTTTTAGGCTTTCCTGGTTTACATTGCAAGTTCCGGGCCAATCAGGGCTACTTAGAGAGACCCCATCTAAAAAAAAAAACTTGTCAAGAATGAAATCAGGGAAAATAAAATCCCATTCACAGCAGCTTTAAAAATGCCAAGGAGTCTTGCTTGACTCAGGGAGACCCATATTTGCTTTATTGGTTTAGTGGCCTTTGGTAACACTCTCTGGCATTCCAGAGGCCATCTGTACACTTGCATGTGTGGTCTCAATACATCCCTCCCATGTTAACGTCAGGTCTTCGGCAGCAGGGTCTTATTGCCTCTCCTCCTGTAGGTATCCCAACTTAGAGGCAAGGAGCCCTTACCTTTTGTGGGGCCTTGGATCCCCTGGCCAACATCCACCTGGTAGAACAATCCATTGCTGATGTCAGAGCTCCTGTATTAATATATTTTGCCTGAGTGCATAGCCCTAGGACTTTAGTATTATATTTGGTTCTGAACAGAGAGTAATCCCTTCCACAGTTCCCATGTCTAGTAGTCAATTAAAGAAAGCAGTTTTACCGGTTTTATAAGAGATTACCTCTACAATAGTTGTCTCCAATTTACAGTTGGGGAGCGACCTCATCATTGTCATATTTCTCCTTGTTCTATGGGTGGGAAGGCAAGGAAGTCTCTCATATCAGAACCTTTGTGGCACCTAGAAGGTAAGTTTCATTAGGACTCATTATAACTAGTTGGCTATTGCCTCGCCCCTTGGAGAAATAACCCATGGCTGAAGCCACAAGCTTACATCCTCTACAGGTTAGGAGATGGTATAGCCACAGTAAGACCCTGTCATATTTAACAGGGGGGAAATTGTAATTCATGGATTAAACATATACAAACATGTGTCTATGCTAAAGATCCTACCATAACTATTAGTGGCTGCTTAAATACCTATATATCTAATTGCTTGTTCTCATTAGTAGGATCGAAAGTTATTCCGGACAAACTGTCAGCCATGAAAGGAAACAGCCAGACTTGACCAGAGAGTCCAAGTACAAAAGCTCAGAGAGAGTGGACTGTTTTACCTCTCTCCACCTGTGCCCCTTTTCAAAAAAAAAACTAAAGAAAACCGGAAAAAAGGGACGGTAGAAATGTAAGGGCTGCCGATTGGGGGAATGGTGAACTACAGCAAAGTAGTCTGACACTCATATGATCAACTTGAGTTGAACAAACAACCTGTCACCCCCCACTGGTGGGTGGGGCTGTAGGTGTTTGGGCACACAGCTGCGATAGGTTTTGCATGAAGGATGCTTGTACTCATGGATTATCACTTATAGCTAAAAATGAAAAAAAAAACTGAGAGAAAGATGCAGGACAGTTATGGCAGAATGCATGATCTGGGATGGGGTGGGGGTGGGGGGGGAGGGAAAGGGAAATAAGCCTGAACTGAATTGGAAAAATGTATGAAATGCACAAAGCATCAATAAAAACTAATTAAAAAAAAATGCCAAGGAGCTGACTGTGGTGTTCCGTGCCTTTTATTCTAGCACGTAGGAAGCATATGCAGATAGGTCCATGTGAAACAGAAGCCGGTTTGGTCTACAAAGGGTCTTCCAGGCCAGCTGGGACTACGGAGAGACCCTGTTTCAAAAAAAGGAACAAAACTAATCAAGGAGGTAAAAAAAAAGTTCTACATTGAGAACTTTGAACACTGAAGAAACTGAAGACACTGGGTGATAGAAAGACGCCCTCATGGCCATTTGTCAGTAGCAGAATTCATACTGTGAATATTGTTATACTATCTAAAGTGATCCAGAAAGTCAATGAAATCACATCCAAAAACCAACAATGGTTTGATGGGTTTTTTCACAGCACTAGAACACAAACGATTCTAAAACAACCCTAAGCAGAAAGAGAAACACTAGGAATACCACAACGCTTAACCACAAAGTGTACTACAGAGCCATAATAACAGAAACAGAGTGGCCCTGGCATAAAAAAAAAACAAAAACAAAAAAAAAAAACAGAAATGTAGATCAGTGGAATATAATAGAAGGCTGAGAAACAGACTATAGTCACCTGATTTTTGACAAAGATGTGAAAATATACATTGGACAAAAAAGCAACCTTTAAAACAACTGATGCTAAAAAAAAAAAACTGATGTCCACATGTAAAGGAATAATATTAGACCCTCCTCTCATCCTATAAAAACACCAATTCAATGGGCTGGAGAGATGGCCTAGCAGTTAAGAGCATCGACTGCTCTTGCAGAGGACCTGGGTTCGATCCCCAGCACCCACATGGCGGCTCAGAACCGTCTGTAACTCCAATTCCAGGAGAACTCCAGTTCCAGGGGAATCCAAAACCCTCTTCTGACCTCCGCAGCATTTCACGACACGGGTGCACAAACCTACATGCAGACAGTACACTCATACACATACAAAAATAAATAAAATTAATAAAAAAACAATTTAAAAAAACACCAATTCAAAATGGATCAAAGACCTATTTTAAGACCTGAAACACTGAAACTGGTAGAGGAAATCAGAGTAAATACTTCAAGGCATAGGCATAGTCAAGGACTTTGTGAAAATGATTCCAGTGGATCGGGAAATAATTTCAAGAATTGACAAACTGAACTGGATAAAATTAAAAATTCCCTTCTGCACAGCAAAGGAAACTATCAGAAGAGCAAAGAGAAAGACTACAGAATGAGAGGAGATCATTGCCAGCCACACATCTGACAGGGCATTAATACCTAGAATCTATAAAGAACTCAACTCAAAATATTAAACATCAACACACACACACACACACACACACACACACACAAACACAAACACACATACCATACACCATCTAATCAATAAATGGGGGAAATGGATTGAATAGACATTTCTCAAAAGATTAACTATAAGTACATGAAGAAATGTTTAATATGCTTAGCCATCAAAGAAATGCAAATTAAATTGCATTGAAATTCTATTATTCTCCAGCCAGTGTGATTACTATGGAAAAAAGCAAATGGCAGCAAATGCTGGTGAGCATGTGAGGAAAGATGAATCCTACATGGTGACAGGAAGGAAAATTGGTGCAGCCATGGAGACAGTTGATATAGATGTGCTGCTGAAAACTGAAAACAGAACTATCATGTCATGCAGCTACACCTTTGGTATATACTGAAGGAATCTAAGTGTACCACAGAGATACTTGCACATCCATGCTTACTGCTATATTATTTACAATAGCCAAAGCACAGAACCAACCTAGAAGTCTATCAGTGATGAATAAATGAAGAAAAAAAATGAAGGTGGCAGGGCTACAAAGATGGCTCAGTGCCTCGCACACCAGAGTTCAGAGCTCAGAGACAGTATCATCAAAGGAAGCAATCTAGGAAGAGTAGCCGTGCTTGCTAGCACTCTGGATATAATTAGGAGATCCATCCTCAAAAGAATGAAAAGGTGGCCGGGCATGGTGGTGCACACCTTTAATCCCAGCACTCCTAAGGCAGAGGCAGGTGAATCTCTGTGACTTCAAGGCCAGCCTGGTCTACAGAGCGAGCTCCAGGCCAGCTGGGACTAAAAGGAGACCCTGTCTCAAAAACATATTTTAAAAAATGAATGTGGCCAGGCATGGTGGCACATGCCTTTAATCCTAGCACTTGGGAGGCAGAGGCAGGTGGATATTTGTGAGTTCAAGGCCAGCCTGGTCTACATAGTGAGTTCCAGGACAGCTGGGGCTACAGGGAGACCCTGTCTCGAAAAGACTATAAAAAAATGAATGAAAAGGTGAAAGAGGGGTCAGGGAGATGACTCGGTGTGTAAAGGGTCTTGATGCCAAGTCTGATAGTCTGAATTCAATCCCTGGAATACCATTGTGGAAAGAAATAACTGATTTCCATAAGCTGTCCTCTGACTGCTACATATATATATCATGGCCTACAAAGTGTGATATATGCATGCACACACATGCACAAACAAAAATAAATAAGCGTTTTAAAACTTCTTTAAAGAACATGGTGAAAGATGGCTGGAAGATGGTTTGGCTATTAAAGGCCCAGGTTCACAACCAAACGTAAAGAACGAGATGAAAGAATAATCAAGGGAACTTTTCCAACATCAAACTCGGTCCTCTGTGCACACTCAGACATATGCAAACACACATACATGCATGTATACCACACATACAAACACAGGATAAGAAGAAAAATAAATGAGAAAAATGTTACTTTTATTCAGCCACAAGGAACTATGAAATTATATCATTTGTAGAAAAATGGACACATAGAGAGGTCACCATTTTAAGCAAAATAAGCCAGGCTCAGAAAGACAGATATGTGGAATCTAGGTTTTGTGAGCGTGTGTGTATGTGTGTGTGTGTGTGTGTGTCTGTATGTCTGTGTGTGTGTGTCTGTATGACTGTGTGTGTGTCTGTATGTCTGTGTGTGTGTGTCTGTATGACTGTGTGTGTGTCTGTATGTCTGTGTGTGTGTGTCTGTATGACTGTGTGTGTGTCTGTATGTCTGTGTGTGTGTGTGTCTGTATGTCTGTGTGTGTGTCTGTATGTCTGCATGCCATGAAAGTAGGAGGACTGTGAGCAGGAGAGAAGGAGGCAAGGGGGATGGGGTAAGAAACACACAGTAGTGTATGTTTTCTCTAATAAGAAAAATCTCTATGTATCTATCTATCTAGGAAATGAATAGGGAAGTAGTTGAGAAGAGGAAGCAAACCTGAAGGAATGGGTGGGAGGAACTGGTACAGGTAAGGGGTATGTGGCTCAAGCAGGAGCAAAGTTCAATTCTCGTATGTATGTATGAAAGTGGTTGTAACACCAACGCTCAGGAAGTAAAAGCAGAAGAATCAGGAGTTCAGGGTTATCCTTGGCTACATAGCAAGTTCGAGGCTAGCCTAAACTACAAGAGAACCTGACTTCAAAAATTAATGTTGGGGTGGAGAGATGGCTCAGTGGTTAAGAGCACTGACTGCTCTTGCAGAGGGTCGGATCCCCAGCACCCACCTGGTAGAACAATTGTCTGTAACTCCAGGGAATTCAACACCTTCTCCTGACCTCCACCGGGATTGTATGACACAAATGCACTTATACACATGCAGGCAATACACTCATACACGTAAAATAAAAAGAAAAATTAATGTCACAATGAGATCCATTATTTTGTACACTAACTTTAAAAAGTTTTTTTTTAAATATTGTATACCACCGGGTGTAGTGATGCACCCCTTTAATCCCAGCACTCAGGAGGCACAGGCAGGCAGATCTCTATGAGTTCAAGGCCAGCCTAGTCTACAGGGTGAGCTCCAAGCCAGCTGGAACTAAAGGGAGACAAGGTCTCAAAAAAAAATCCCCCAAAAAATTATATACCCACAAAAATTAATAAGTATGACCCAGACATTTTCAGTCATAATCCCAAACACATTAACTTCCCTTATAATCTTTCCTAGGGCAGTTACTTGAGAATGAAGTCATATTTGAACTAAAACATATATTTAATATTGGTCTCTCTACCATTTTATTTAAATAACGGGCTTTTGTAGCCAAGCATGGCAGCACATGCTTCTCATCCCAGTACTTGGGAACATTGAAGTTAGAAGATTATGAGTTCAAGGCCAGCCTGAGCTACAAAAAATATATACAGGTATAGATATAGACACAGATAAAGATACATACTAGGCTCTGCAAGCCTCCAAAGATGCTTCTGGAAGAAAAAGAAGTCAGCAAAACAAAACCATCTTCCTTATTAGGGCAGCCAATGAAGCTAACTGTGGACAGACCTGTTAAATGGCAAGCATGAAGAATCTCTTACAACTGTTTGAACAAGAGGATAGCTGACTCGGAAATGACTGAGGCAGAGAGGACTGCAGGAGGCGAGAGGCTAGCTCAGAGGGTAAGCTAACAGGAAACAGTAGGCTGTAAACAAAAGTACAAAATCCACTCAACCTTGAAGAGACAAGCATTCTCCTTTGAGGAGTAAAGAAAAATATGCCTGAGTCCAACAAAGAGCAAATCAGATCCTCACACACTGGTTTTGTAGTGAAATAACCTGCCCACCAACACAATGCAGGAGGTACTTTCCTATACTGAACTTTCAGAGTCGTGACACCAACTGGTCATGAAAGAAAGGCAGCAAGAGTGATAGGGATACATCTAGATACCTCTAGCATTGGGCACAAAAGAGTGAAGACTAAGAAAAGAGAAAGAGGAGAGGAGGGAAAGGGAGGGGAGGGGAGGAAAAGAAAAAGGACAGGAAAAGGAAAAAGGAAAGGAAAGGAAAGGAAAGGAAAGGAAAGGAAAGGAAAGGAAAGGAAAGGAAAGGAAAGGAAAGGAAAGGAAAGGAAAGGAAAGGAAAGGAAAGGAAAGGAAAGGAAAGGAAAGGAAAGGAAAGGAAAGGAAAGGAAAGGAAAGGAAAAAGGAGAGTTAGGGAATATCAATGGATTTCCACAGGACACACTGGTTCCTGCTACAAGATCTAGTTTCAGCATACTATCTGGACATAAAAGGATTGCCAGGGGAAGGAAGAAAATGTGAAGCCTAAATCTCACAGGAGATAGAGTGATTGAAAAGGGTAAGTCCCCATTTTTCTTCACAGAAAGCCAGGAAATGTTCTAAGTTAATATGTCAAGAAAAGCACTTTAAGCAAATTATTTACACATGTAGAGACAAGCCTAGAAGAAACAGAAATAGAAATGGATGGCCTGTGAAAGTGGGGTCCTGGAGTCAGAGAAGGCAGGCAGCACCTGGTGGCTCTTCAGTGAAAGCCTTTTCATGCTGCTTCCTGTCTTCATCCAGTGGGATTATTTCATCTCCCCCCCCCGTTTAATGGGTCTGTTAATTTTTTAAAATAAATTAAATATAAAATGATAGAGCAATCTCACTTATAAGTACACATATGAACAATAAATACTCCCTGAATTAAACTAAATTAATTATGGTGCAAGAAAGAAATATGGATAGTCAAACACAACAGTTACTCCAGGATTGTAAAGACTGTTTGAAAACAGTATGGATTTCTATATTGGATAATTTTAGCAGAAGACCATAATAGACGGAATCTCCAATCTATTGTTACTAAAGAGGTTTTTGGAAAAAACATTCTCAATTATTCTTGGCCCTACAAAAAGTATTCTAGGAACAGGGAATGCAACCGTCAAGTATCAGAGTTTCCACCAGAAACCAAAAGACAGCATGATGTGCAACAGACACTGAAGTTATTCATTTCCACTAAATTCAAGACTGAAACAAGGTAATATAACTATCATTCATATTGATTTACAATTCCAAGTAATGGAATTAAAAAATAAGGGAGACAAGGAAGAAATAAGGAAGAAAACAATTATAAGATTAAAAAATGTAAGAGATAAAATTACATTTTGTTTTGCTCTGTTAGTGTTTGAATACCTAAACACCTAAGTCTCCACCCAAAGACCCAAAGTACTGATGAAAGAGTTCAACAGAATGAAAGTTGTAAAATAAATTGGTAAAATACAACAGTGTTCTCCTACAGCAACAATAACTACTTGAAAAGCCTAACAGAAAATAAATTAAATCACAATAGCAGCAAATACCTGGGAATCAACTTAAAAAGAGATGTGTCAGAGCCAGGCCTGGTGGCGCACTCCTTTAATCCTAGCTCTTGGGAGGCAGAGGCAGGTGGATCTTTGTGAGTTCAAGACCAGCCTGGTCTACAGAGTGAGTTCCAGGACAGCTGGGGTTACTGGAGACCCTGTCTCGAAAAGACCAAAAAAAAAAAAAAAAGAGATGTGTCAGGGTCAGATGAAGAAACCCATAAAACTTTACTAAGAGGCATAAAAGAGTCCTTGGAAAACTAAAGATACTTGTAATGATTCTGAATCTGAAGACTCAATAAAGCCACAATGGAAATTCTCTCTCTCTCTCTCTCTCTCTCTCTCTCTCTCTCTCTCTCACACACACACACACACACACACACACACGAAATAATCTGTACAATTGTTGTCATTTGAACAAAGCTCAAGGATTTTCTGGAACCTGACCAGGTAATTGTAAAGCAAAGACTTATACTTCTATTTCAAGGAACTGTAACAAGAAAGGGACATGTCCAACCAAGTACTAAATACCTGGTGTCATTACAAGAATTAATAGAATGCTATACCAACATGAAAAGCAAGTAAAGACAAGAAGAAAGAACCTCAGTCAGCCCTCTGAGAGTGTGTGCTGATGAGAAAGTCCACGCTCAAATTAGCAGAAGAAAGCCAGAGTGATTACTAACCCTTGCTTAACCATCTAACAACAATGAATTGGAATTGGGAAGTTGGCTCAGAAATTAAGAGCACTGGGTACTCTTGCAGAGGATGCGGGTTCAAATCCCAGCACCTACATGGTAGCTAACAACCATCCATAACTCTAGTTCCAGGGAATCGGATGCCTTCTGATCTCCATGGGCATTACATATACTTATTCATTTACATACATGCAGGCAAAACATTCATATATATAAAATGATCCTTAAAAATGTTAACACCAATGGATTTATAGTCTTCATATAATAGATCAAATATTAATTAATCAGCTAATATACAAATATCAAAAAAATAAAGGGTTGAACATGAAAAATTTTAAGTCATTTGAGATCTAGAAAAAATACAGGGGAGTATCTCTTAGAGATATAACTTTTGAAGCCCCAAAGCAAAAGAAAATACAAAGTTCTTTTATAATGGACAACATAAACATTCAAATTTTTCATCAGTGACATAAAAAATTCTGAATGCAAATAAAAATTGAGAAATATACTTTAAAATAATTAGCAAAGTGAGGTGTGCTATCCTTCTAGAAAGAGCTTATAAACACATTTGGAAGATACAAAATGGAAATGAACAGATAATTTAGAGAACAATCCTGAAGTATGATCATCTGAGAGCTGGGGAGATGGCTCAGTGTGGAAAGTGCTTGCTATGCATGCATGAGGACCCGGGTGTGGATCCCTAGAACCCACAAAAGTGGGCATGGTTACATTTGTCTATAATCCCAGTGCTCCTTTGTTGAGATGGGACACAAAAGCAGTACAAGTAGGTAGAAGCTCACAGGCCAGCCTGGCATGCATGGTGATAAACAAGACCTTGTCTCAAAGCAGAAGATGATAACCAACTCCTGAGGTTGTTCTCTGACCTCCACACACCCAATGTGTCACATACATACCTGCACACACAAGAAAACATGCAAACACACATATACATCATACAGGCACATCTGAAGATCATGTATGTCTGTGTAAGTATTCATTCAGCTGCAGAAATAATAAAGAAAACACAAATCAATAAGATGTGCTATTATTTCTTCTTATTAAATTAGCAAAGCATTTACAACTGCTCTTGCAGAGGACCTGGGTTCAATCCCCAGCACCCACATGGCGACTGAGAACCATCTTTGACTCCAGTTCCAGGGGAATCCGAAGCCCTCTTCTGACCTCCGTGGCATTGCATGACACAGGTGCACAGACCTGCATGCAGACAGTACACTCATACACATAAAAGAAATAAATAAAAATAAATAAAAAATAAAATATATTACCAAATGAACAATCCCAATTTAGAAGAACAATTAACGACCCCAACAAAGATTTAGGTGAAACATCACACAATAAAATTATGTATCATAGTAAAAGACTGGAAGCAACTTCAATTTCTTAAAGACATTGACAAGTCAATAAAGACATTTGTGAGTAAACACTTTAGTGTGACAACATGCTTTAATGTAATCCATGTAAAGGTTCAGCCATTAAAAGGAATAATTGCTAATATCAGGAAAGGTTTGGTGAGTCATTACTTGATGCTTGGATCACAAATACTTTCTGAGATGTAATTCAGCACAGGTCATAGCACAAATCACAATATGAATCATAAATTGTATTAAAATATACTACCGGGGCTGGAGAGATGGCCTAGCTTCCTGACACCCTGCGGTAAGTAGCTTTTTGTGTCTGCTATGATATTTCTTCTTTGCCACAGATCTCAAAGAAAGGGAGTCAGTCAGGGGAGATGTTTCAATCAGCAAAGTGATTGCCTTGCAAGCATGAGGAGCCTAGTTAAATCCACAGAACCCATGAGAGGGAGGGGAGCATGACACACAAAAAAGGAAAAGAGGGGGAAGGAGGAGGAGGAGGGAGAGGAAGGAGAGGAGGAAGAGCACCGTAGATGCTTCTATTTCCTGCAAAGCTTCCCTATCTTAGAAGCTGATCCTTGTGACTTCTTACATGCTTGACAATGCAGTGCTAAACACAACAGGAAAAGAAGACTATGTGACTAATGTTATTAGAGGGATTTGAGGCCCGAGCTGAGATCTTGGCACAGCCAACAGCTGGTTTTGAGGGTCATGAGTCAGAAAAAGAATAAAACACAAGGGGAAGAGGGCAACTCTGGAACAAAATAGTCCTGGGTTTGATTCCCTGGTCAGTCACTTACTTCCTGACACTGATTTCCACACCTTTTTGCAGATTTCTCACCCATAAAGCTGAGCTAATAAAGCCTCCTTTATATCTAAAACAATTAGTGAATAATTAGTTGACAACAGCTAACATTTAAGGGGCACTTGCTACATCTGTGGCACTACGCCAAGCACTTTATGTTCCCTATTTCACTTAATCCTCAGAAATTAAGAATTAATTGTTACCATCTGCCTATTAAAACATAAAGAAATCTCAGTGCAGAAAGCCCAGGCAATTTGTCCAGTGTAAGTCAGTAAAGAATATGAGACTTGATATTTGAACCCAGGTAGGCTGAAGCGAGACTGAGCAGTGCTCTGAAGTTTCCCTTAGGACAGACACTTTTTGGTATGGATGGGACCAGCTTCTCCCTTTCCCTCCCTCTACCGATGTCATAAAGATCAAGTGAAGGCTGTGGTTTCCCAGAGTTGTACAGAGGGTAAAGATATAGCCACGAGTCACTTCCTCCTGTTCTTATTTTTGTGCTGGCAATATGGGTCCCACATGCAAAGAACCCTTAGAATCCCACATTGAGTAGGCCCAGCACCTTCCTGCCACCCAATTCTTGAGGTGAGGTACCCCAGATCATTCTTACATGTGTACAAGCTTGTGCAGGTGTCTGACCCTGCCAGCTTCTACTGTATCCAGCAAGCTTGCTTTCCTAAACATGTCCTTCCTAACATTTATCACTGTTAGTCTACATTGGTCATTCATCTAGCGATATGGTCTAGAGACCTACAGACCATATCTGAGCTGGCTCCTCGAAGCCTATCATAACGTCTGATACTTTTTAAATGTACGCAATTAACAATGCAAAATGTTGGAATACACCCCGAGGCTCCACATTTCATCCTCACCTTTGACACACAGAAATTGATAGTTCCTTCTCACATCTCACCTTGAGGACCCAAATCTAGGTCACAATGCAACAGTCACTATCTAGCAAGATGGTCTTTTCTCCCTAAGTGGCTCCAGTGTCCTGTCTGAAAAATCACTTTCTGAAGGCTTTTGGAACAACATACAAATGACATACTTTCACTCTTTTTTACGGCTGAGTGAAACTCCATTGCCCATCTGTACCACACTTTCCTTATCTCTTCTCTTGGTGGACATCTAGGCTGATTCCATATCTTGGCCTTTGTGAACAGTGCAGAAATGTACAGGGATCTTCAGAGACCTCTGCTGTTTGCTGACTTGGACTCCCTTGTGCGGGACAGCAGTCCTGGATTCCGGCGCACATTGTGCATGTGCAGGCACAATCTGCTTAGCACACGCAATGCTGTGGTACAGGCCATACCCTGCTGCATGATGCCAGCACACACTTAGCACTATGAGCTAACTTGTTTGCAAGTCCCTTTCTGGGTATGCCCCATGAGCTGGGATGATGCATGATAGGCAGAGGCCCAAGATTGGCCATGGGAAGCTGACGTCATGCTATGTAGGGGGCTGCTTGTTGCATAGAATAAGCAGATGTGCACCCTCTGACGTGGTCCCCAGGATGTCACTAGAGTAATCCCAGCCATACCCTCTTCAGCCTGTTCGACCATGGGGTCAGTGGCCCCGCCCCTTGGGTACACTCCCAGACATGGAACAGCTGTGTCCTACCATCATTCCACCTTTAATTATTCAAGGAACCGCCATAGGATTCCCATAGTAGCCAAGCCTGCATATGTCCCAACCAGGAGTGCAGAGAGTTCCTTCTTTAGCTCTTCATTCTTGACAGCAATTTTTGTTGCAATGTGCCTTTGCATACCAACACTTTGTTGACAAATCAGTAAATTCTCCCAAATAATCCTCAGTGGCTAAAAGGCAGGACAGAGGAGACCTGGCAGGATCCATATAGACCAGGAGACTGACTGGGACAGGGCAGCTCCTTGTTACTGGAAAGTGAGAGATTCCCTCCTTTCATGAGACAGGAGACCAAGCTTGAGGCAGGAGATACACCATGGATATCAACAGACAGGGTAGGCACAGTGCTTGGGAGGAATTGTTCTACATTTTTGTTCTGGCTTTGTCACATGTAGGCTTCATGACATCAATGAGCTGTGTTATACCACAAAGCCTTGCTCTATCACATATTTACCTGTGCTATGAATTCATTAGGTGACCATTTGGGTTCCTGTCACCTTATTAGACCCTAGAATATGAGAGTCAGAAAAATAGTTTGGCAATGTTAAGGGTAAAATGATTAGAGAAATGACTCAGCTGTTAAGCACAATTCTTGCCCTTACAGAGGATCTGTGTTTAATTCCCAGCACCCACATGGCAGCTCACAATTGTCTGTAAGTCCAGTTCCAGGGGATCCAATGCCCTTTTCTTTTTTGTGCTATATACAAGCCAGGTATGTGCATACTGCATAGATGATAGATAGATAGATAGATAGATAGATAGATAGATAGATAGATAGATAGATAATAGATAGATAGATAGATGATAGATAGATAGATAGATAGAGCCAGAAAGACAGACAGACAGATAGATAGATAGATAGATAGATAGATAGATAGATAGATAGATAGATAGATGATAGATAGATAGATAGATTGATAGATAGATAGATAGATAGATGATAGATAGATAATAGATAGATAGATAGAGCCAGATAGATAGATAGATAGATAGATAGATAGATAGATAGATAGAAGACAGACAGACAGACAGATAGATAGATAGATAGATAGATAGATAGATAGATAGATAGAGATAGGGCAAGAAAGATAGGCAGTTGGATCTCTGTGACACTAAGGCCAATCTGTTCTACACAGCAAGTCCCAGGCCAGCTGGGGCTACAGGGAGACCCTGTCTGAAAAAAAAAAGAGACTAGAATATAGGTAATAGGCCTTTACCAACAACTACTCCAATAAATACAGCTGCAAAATGTGGGATGTACCACAAAGGAAATGACCAGTAAGGTCATTAGACAGAGGCAGCCTAAGGAGGTGACATTTGGGTTGAGAATTAAACAGCGAGTTAGGAGTTTGTTTGCCATGCTAGACAGAAGGAAGAGAAAGAATAGCCCCAACTTACTGCATGTGCAATAATCATGGGGCAGAAGAGAACACACCACACATAAACAGCACTGAAAGTGATCCTGGAGCCTCAGAATGAGACTTCTTGAAGACAGAGGGGAGTGAAGCCCCTAGGAACCAGAGCTCTGTACATGTTGAGTATTCTGAATTAATTCTAAGTGAAATGAGAAACCAGGAAGGTTTTTCAGCATCTATCTGGATAGCTTGTCCGTCCTCCCCATCTATATGGATAGCTTGTCTGTCCTCCCCATCTATATGGATAGCTTGTCCATCCTCCCCATCTACATGGATAGCTTGTCCATCCTCCCCATCTATATGGATAGCTTGTCCGTCCTCCCCATCTATATGGATAGCTTGTCCGTCCTCCCCATCTATATGGATAGCTTGTCCGTCCTCCCATCTATATGGATAGCTTGTCCGACCTATCCATCTATATGGACAGTTTGTCCATCCTCCCCATCATCTATATGGACAGCTTGTCCATCCTCCCCATCATCTATATGGATAGCTTGTCCATCCTCCCCATCTACATGGATAGCTTGTCCATCCTCCCCATCTATATGGACAGCTTGTCCATCCTCCCCATCATCTATATGGATAGCTTGTTCATCCTCCCCATCATCTATATGGATAGCTTGTCTGTCCTCCCCATCTATATGGATAGCTTGTCTGTCCTCCCCATCTATATGGAGAGCTTGTCCATCCTCCCCATCTATATGGTTAGCTTTTCCATCCTCCCCATCTACATGGATAGCTTGTCTATCCTCCCATCTATATGGATAGCTTGTCCATCCTCCCATCTACATGGATAACTTGTCTGTCTTCCCCATCATCTATATGGACAGCTTGTCTGTCCTCCCCATCTATATGGATAGCTTGTCCGTCCTCCCCATCTATATAGATAGCTTGTCCATCCTCCCCATCTATAAGTATAGCTTGTCCATCCTCCCCATCTATATGGATAGCTTGTCCATCCTCCCCATCTATAAGGATAGCTTGTCCGTCCTCCCCATCTCATCTCCTGCTCCACTGCTGTGTGAGACCTGAGCATAAAGCAGGCATCCCATCCAACACTGGGCTCCTAGGCACCTGCCTCTTAAGAAATTACATCGTGGAGATCTCCTGAGGCCAGCGGAAGGAAGATTGAGAAAGCAGACCACAGTGCAATAAAGCTCAACATCAACACCAGGACAAGCCCTCCTACCTACAAGAACACATGGTGACTAAGCAATACACTCTTGAATAATGAATGGGTCAAGGAAGAGATAAAGAAAGAAATAAAAGCATTCCTGGAACTGAATGACAATGACAATACAACACAACAAAACCTATGGGATACCTTAAAAGCAGTCCTAAGAGGGAAGTTTATAGCCCTGGGTGCCTTGGTTGCCTACATTAGAAAAAAACAGAAAAGAGGCACAAGTGAAATGATCTTACACTACAACTAAAAGCACTTTGAGAGGCAACAACAGATGAACCGTAAACCCAGGCACAGACAGGAAGAAATACAATAAATCAGAGCCAAGAAATCAATGAAATAGAAACGCAAAGAAAAACAATACAAAAAAAATCATGAAGCAAAGTTTGGTTCTTTGAAAGAAACTAAACAAGATAGACAAGATCCTCTAGCCCAGTTAACGCAAAGAAAAAGAAGGAAAACACTCCAAAGTCATACAATCCATTGATGAAAAGGGGAAATATCACAACAGACAAGGAAAAGAATCCAGAAATCTATAGGAATATTTACAGACCTATTACTCTATACTAACCAAGTTTAAACACCTAGGAAGAAAAATTGAATGAATATTCTGAAATCAATGGGGAATCACCAACGCTCGACCAAGAAGAGAGATACAGCAGCTTAAACAGACCATTAACATATGAAGAAATAGAGGTCGTAGTAAGAAACTCTCCCAACTAAAAAAAAAGCCCGGGCCCAAAATGGTTTCCAACCAGCAGAATTCCTATACCATTTAAAAGAACTCAACCATTATTACTGAACTGTTTAGAAGGAACAGATCAAGGGAATTCTCCCAAATTCCTTCTATGAAGCCATGATACACTCTAATTAAAAACCAGCAAAATACAACTAAGAAGGAAAACTATCCGGGCATGGTGGCGCCACGGCCTTATCCTAGCACTTGGAGCGCAGAGGTCAGGCGGATCTTTGGAGTCAAGCCAGCCTGTCCACAGAGTAGGTTCCAGGCAGGCTGGGAACTACAGGGACCGCTGTCCTCAAAAGTCCAAAAAAAAAAGAGAAACTATATGACCCTTCTCCCTAATTGAAAACAAATGCCAAAATTCTAAATCAGGAATGGCAAATAGCATACAGACCCAGCACAAGAAGATTCATACATCAGAGACCAAGTTGGATTCATAAGCCTGAGATGCAGGGATTGGTTCACATATGAAAATCAATAAACATTCATCAAACACATAAATGGAATAAACACTAAAAACCACACTGTCATCTCAATTGATGCTGAAAAGCCCTTTGAAAAAATTCCAGCATCTCCTTCATGGTTAAAGTCCTAGAAGGAAATGTGGTTGGAGGGAATCCATTCCTAATGTAATCAAAGCCATATAACAGAAACCCATAGCAATATCATCAAATGGGGAAAGACAGAAGTAAATTCCCTTTAAAGGTAGGAAACTCGGCAAGGGCTCTGACCCTCATTCACCCACTCCTCGTTCAAATAAGTGC